>OX122890.1:34426342-34573842 GCA_944738655.2 Andrena hattorfiana
TAGTGATGATAATGATGATGATAATGATGATGATAATGATGATGATAATGATGATGATAATGATGATAATAATGATAATGATGATAACGATAATAATGATGATAATGATGATAATGATGATAATCATGACAACCATGATAATGATGATAATGATGATAATTATGATCATGATGATAATGATGATGATAATGATGACGATAATGATGATGATAATGGTGATGATAATGATAATGATAATGATGATGATAATGATGATAATGATGATAATGATGATAATGATGATGATAATGATGATAATGATGATGATATTGATGATGATGATGATGATGATGATAATGATGATGATAATGATAATGATGATAATGATGATGATAATTATGATAATGATGATAATGATGATAATGATGATAATGATGATAGTGATGATAATGATGATATTGGAGATAATGATAATGGTGATGATGATGATAATGAAGATGATAATGATGATGATAATGATGACGATAATGATGACGATGATGATGGTGTTGATGATGATGATCATCATAATGACGATGATTATGGAGATGATGATGATAATGATGAAGATGATGATGATGGTGATAATGATGATGATAATGATAATGATGATAATGATGATGATAATTATGATAATGATGATAATGATGATAATGATGATAATGATGATAGTGATGATAATGATGATATTGGAGATAATGATAATGGTGATGATGATGATAATAGTGATGATGATGATAATGATGATGATAATGATGATGATGATGATAATGATGATGATAATGATGATACTGATGATAACGATGATAATGATGATAATGATGATAATGATGATAATGATGATAATGATGATAATGATGATAATGGTGATCATGATAATGATGATAATGATGATGATAATGATGACGATAATGATGATGATAATGGTGATAATGATGATAATGACGATAATGATGATAATGATGATAATGATGATAATGATGATATTGGAGATAATGATGATAATGATGATAACGATGATATTGGAGATAATGATGATAATGATGATAATGTTGATAATGATGATAATGATGATAGTGATTGTAATGATGACAATGATGATAGTGATGATAATGATGATAGTGATGATAATGATGATTGAGATGATAATGATGATAATGATAATAATGATGACAATGATGATAATGACTATAATGATGATAATGGTGATAATGATGATAATACTGATAATGATGATAATGATGATAATGATGATAATGATGATAATTATGATCATGATGATAATGATGATAATGATGATAATTATGATCATGATGATAATGATGATAGTGATGATAGTGGTGATAATGATGATGATAAAGATGATGATAATGATGATGATAATGATGATGATAATGATGATAATAATGATACTGATGATAACGATAATAATGATGATAATGATGATAATGATGATAATCATGACAATGATGATAATGATGATAATGATGATAATTATGATCATGATGATAATGATGATAATGTTGATAATAATGATAATGATAATAATGGTGATAATGATGATAATGATGATAATGATGATAATGATGATAATGATGACAATGATGTTAATTATGATAATCATCACAATGATGATAATGATGATAATCATCATAATGATGATAATGATGATAATGATGACAATGATGATAATGATGATAATGGTGATAATTATGATCATGATGATAATGATGATAATGTTGATAATAATGATAATGATGATAATGGTGATAATGATGATAATGATGATAATGATGATAATGATGATAATGATGACAATGATGATAATTATGATAATGATGATAATGGTGATATTGACGATAATGCTGATAAAGATGATAATGACGATAATGATGATAATGATGATAATTATGATAATGATTATAATGATGATAGTGATGATAGTGGTGATAATGATGATATTCGAGATAATGATGATAATGATGATAATAATGATAATGATGATAATGATGATGATAATGATGATGATAATGATTATGATAATGGTGATGATAATGATGATAATGATCGTAATGATGATAATGATGATGATGATGATAGTGATGATAGTGATGATAATGATGTTAGTGATGATAATAATGATTGTGATGATAGTGATGATAGTGATGATAGTGATGATAGTGATGATAATGATGATGGTAATGATGATAATGATGATAATGATGATAATAATGATACTGATGATAACGATGATAATGATGATAATGATGATAATGATCCTAATGATGATAATGATGATAATGATGATAATGATGATAATGATGATGATAATGATGACGATAATGATGATGATAATGGTGATAATGATGATAATGACGATAATGATGATAATGATGATAATGATGATAATGATGATATTGGAGATAATGATGATAATGATAATAATGATGATATTGGAGATAATGATGATAATGATGATAATGTTGATAATGATGATAATGATGATAATGATGATAATGATGATAACGATGATAATGATGATAATGATGATAATCATGATAATTATGATCATGATTATAATGACGATAATGATGATAATGATGATAATGATGACAATGATGATAATGATGATAATGATGATAATGATGATAATTCTGATAATGATGATAATGATGATAGTGATGATAATGATGATAATGATGATAATGATGATAATGATGATAATGATGATAGTGATGATAATGATGATATTCGAAATAATGATGATAATGATGATAATGATGATAATTATGATCATGATGACAATGATGATGATGATAATGATGATAATTATGATCATGATGATAATGATGATAATGGTGATAATGATGATAATGATGATAATGATGATAATGATGATAATGATGATAACGATGATAATGATGATAATGATGATAATGATGATAATGATGATAATGATGATAATGATGATAATGGTGATGATAATGATGATAATGGTGATGGTGATAATGATGATAATGCTGATAATGATGATAATGAGGATAATGATGATAATGACGATAATGATGATAATGATGATAATGACGATAATGATGATAATGATGATAATGATGATAATGATGATATTGGAGATAATGATGATAATGATGATAATGATGATATTGGAGATAATGATGATAATGATGATAATGTTGATAACGATGATAATGATGATAATGATGATAATGATGATAATGATGATAGTGATGGTAATGATGACAATGATGATAGTGATGATAATGATGATATTCGAGATAATGATGACAATGATGATAATGATGATAATGATGATAATTATGATCATGATGATAATGATGATAATGGTGATAATGATGATAATGATGATAATGATGATAATGATGATAATGATGATAATGATGATAATGATGATAATGATGACAATGATGATAATGATTATAATGATGATAATGGTGATAATGATGATAATGCTGATAATGATGATAATGATGATAATGATGATAATGATGATAATTATGATCATGATGATAATGATGATAATGATGATAATTATGCTCATGATGATAATGATGATAATGATGATAGTGATGATAGTGGTGATAATGATGATATTCGAGATAATGATTATAATGATGATAATGATGATAATGATGATAATGTTGATAATGATGATGATAATGATGACGATAATGATGATGATAATGGTGATGATAATGATGATGATAATGATGATGATAATGATGATGATGATGATAATGATGATGATAATGATGATGATAATGATGATAATGATGATAATGATGATAATGATGATAATGATGATAGTGATGATAATGATGGTATTGCAGATAATGATGATAATGGTGTTGATGATGATAATGAAGATGATAATGATGATGATAATGATGACGATAATGATGACGATGATGATGGTGATGATGATGATGATCATCATAATGACGATGATTATGGAGATGATGATGATAATGATGAAGATGATGATGATGGTGATAATGATGATGATAATGATAATGATGATAATGATGATGATAATTATGATAATGATGATAACGATGATAATGATGATAATGATGATAGTGATGATAATGATGATATTGGAGATAATGATAATGGTGATGATGATGATAATGATGATAATGATGATAATGATGATAATTATGATCATGATGATAATGATGATAATGATGATAATGATGATAATCATGATAATGACGATAATGTTTATAATGATGATAACGGTGATAATGATGATAATAATGATAATGATGATAATGATGATAATGATGATAATGATGATATTGATGATAATGATGATAATGATGATAATGATCGTAATGATGATAATGATAATGGTGATAATGATGATAATGATGATGATGATGATAGTGATGATAGTGATGATAATGATGATAGTGATGATAATGATGATAATTATGATCATGATGATAATGATGATAATGATGATAATTATGATCATGATGATAATGATGATAATGATGATAGTGATGATAGTGGTGATAATGATGATATTCGAGATAATGATTATAATGATGATAATGATGATAATGATGATAATGATGATAATGATGATGATAATGATGACGATAATGATGATGATAATGGTGATGATAATGATGATGATAATGATGATGATAATGATGATGATAATGATGATGATGATGATAATGATGATGATAATGATGATAATGATGATAATGATGATAATGATGATAATGATGGTATTGGAGATAATGATGATAATGGTGATGATGATGATAATGAAGATGATAATGATGATGATAATGATGACGATAATGATGACGATGATGATGGTGATGATGATGATGATCATCATAATGACGATGATTATGGAGATGATGATGATAATGATGAAGATGATGATGATGGTGATAATGATGATGATAATGATAATGATGATAATGATGATGATAATTATGATAATGATGATAATGATGATAATGATGATAATGATGATAGTGATGATAATGATGATATTGGAGATAATGATAATGGTGATGATGATGATAATAGTGATGATGATGATAATGATGATGATAATGATGATGATGATGATAATGATGATGATAATGATGATAATGATGATAATGATGATAATGATGATAATGATGATAATGATGATAATGATGATAATGATGATAATGATGATGATAATGATGATAATGATGATGATATTGATGATGATGATGATGATGATAGTGATGATGATAGTGATAATGATAGTGATGATAATGGTGATGATAATGATGATGATGATGATAATGATGATGGTAATGATGATGATAATGATGATGATAATGATGATAATGATGATAGTGGTGATAATGTTGATAATGATGATAATAATGATTATGATGATAATGATGATTATGATGATAATGCTGATAATGATGATAATGATGATAATGATGATGATAATGGTGATGATATTGATGATGATATTGATGATGATAATGATGATGATAATAATGTTGATAATGATGATGATAATGATGATGATAATGATGATGATAATGATGATAATGATGATAATGATGATAATGATGATGATAATGGTGATGATATTGATGATGATATTGATGATGATAATGATGATGATAATAATGTTGATAATGATGATGATAATGATGATGATAATGATGATGATAATGATGATAATGATGATAATGATGATAATGATGATAATGGTGATCATGATAATGATGATAATGATGATGATAATGATGACGATAATGATGATGATAATGGTGATAATGATGATAATGACGATAATGATGATAATGATGATAATGATGATAATGATGATATTGGAGATAATGATGATAATGATGATAATGATGATATTGGAGATAATGAAGATAATGATGATAATGTTGATAATGATGATAATGATGATAATGATGATAATGATGATAGTGATTGTAATGATGACAATGATGATAGTGATGATAATGATGATAGTGATGATAATGATGATTGTGATGATAATGATGATAATGATAATAATGATGACAATGATGATAATGACTATAATGATGATAATGGTGATAATGATGATAATGTTGATAATGATGATAATGATGATAATGATGATAATGATGATAATTATGATCATGATGATAATGATGATAATGATGATAATGATGATAATAATGATACTGATGATAACGATGATAATGATGATAATGATGATAATGATGATAATGATGATAATGATGATAATGATGATAATGGCGATCATGATAATGATGATATTGATGATGATAATGATGACGATAATGATGATGATAATGGTGATAATTATGATAATGACGATAATGATGATAATGATGATAATGATGATAATGATGATATTGGAGATAATGATGATAATGATGATAACGATGATATTGGAGATAATGATGATAATGATGATAATGTTGATAATGATGATAATGATGATAATGATGATAGTGATTGTAATGATGACAATGATGATAGTGATGATAATGATGATAGTGATGATAATGATGATTGAGATGATAATGATAATAATGATAATAATAATGACAATGATGATAATGACTATAATGATGATAATGGTGATAATGATGATAATGCTGATAATGATGATAATGATGATAATGATGATAATGATGATAATTATGATCATGATGATAATGATGATAATGATGATAATTATGATCATGATGATAATGATGATAGTGATGATAGTGGTGATAATGATGATGATAATGATGATGATAATGATGATGATAATGATGATGATAATGATGATAATAATGATACTGATGATAACGATAATAATGATGATAATGATGATAATGATGATAATCATGACAATGATGATAATGATGATAATGATGATAATTATGATCATGATGATAATGATGATAATGTTGATAATAATGATAATGATAATAATGGTGATAATGATGATAATGATGATAATGATGATAATGATGATAATGATGATAATGATGACAATGATGTTAATTATGATAATCATCACAATGATGATAATGATGATAATCATCATAATGATGATAATGATGATAATGATGACAATGATGATAATGATGATAATGGTGATAATTATGATCATGATGATAATGATGATAATGTTGATAATAATGATAATGATGATAATGGTGATAATGATGATAGTGATGATAATGATGATAATGATGATAATGATGGCAATGATGATAATTATGATAATGGTGATAATGATGATAATGCTGATAAAGATGATAATGACGATAATGATGATAATGATGATAATTATGATAATGATTATAATGATGATAGTGATGATAGTGGTGATAATGATGATATTCGAGATAATGATGATAATGATGATAATAATGATAATGATGATAATGATGATGATAATGATGATGATAATGATTATGATAATGGTGATGATAATGATGATAATGATCGTAATGATGATAATGATAATGGTGATAATGATGATAATGATGATGATGATGATAGTGATGATAGTGATGATAATGATGATAGTGATGATAATAATGATTGTGATGATAGTAATGATAGTGATGATAGTGATGATAGTGATGATAATGATGATGGTAATGATGATAATGATGATAATGATGATAATGATGATAATAATGATACTGATGATAACGATGATAATGATGATAATGATGATAATGATCATAATGATGATAATGATGATAATGATGATAATGATGATAATGATGATAATGGTGATCATGATAATGATGATAATGATGATGATAATGATGACGATAATGATGATGATAATGGTGATAATGGTGATAATGATGATAATGAGGATAATGATGATAATGACGATAATGATGATAATGATGATAATGACGATAATGATGATAATGATGATAATGATGATAATGATGATATTGGAGATAATGATGATAATGATGACATTGATGATATTGGAGATAATGATGATAATGATGATAATGTTGATAATGATGATAATGATGATAATGATGATAATGATGATAGTGATGGTAATGATGACAATGATGATAGTGATGATAATGATGATAGTGATGATAATGATGATTGTGATGATAATGATGATAATGATGATAATGATGACAATGATGATAATGATTATAATGATGATAATGGTGGTAATGATGATAATGATGATAATGGTGATGATAATGATTACATTGATGATGGTGATAATGATGATAATGCTGATAATGATGATAATGAGGATAATGATGATAATGACGATAATGATGATAATGATGATAATGACGATAATGATGATAATGATGATAATGATGATAATGATGATAATGATGATATTGGAGATAATGATGATAATGATGATAATGACGATAATGATGATAATGATGATAATGATGATAATGATGATATTGGAGATAATGATGATAATGATGATAATGATGATATTGGAGATAATGATGATAATGTTGATAATGATGATAATGACGATAATGATGATAATGATGATAATGATGATAATGACCATAATGATGATAATGATGATAATGATGATAATGATGATATTGGAGATAATGATGATAATGATGATAATGATGATATTGGAGATAATGATGATATTGATGATAATAATGATGATAATGATGATGATAGTGATGATGATGATAGTGATGATGATAGTGATAATGATAGTAATAATGATAGTGGTAATGATGTTGATGGTGATAGTGATGATGATAATGATGATGATAGTGATGATGATAGTGATGATGATAGTGATGATGATAGTGATGATAATGGTGATGATAATAATGATGATGATAGTGATGATGATAGTGATGACGATAGTGATGATAATGGTGATGATAATGATGATGATGATGATAATGATGATGTTAATGATGATGATAATGATGATGATAATGATGATAATGATGATAGTGGTGATAATGTTGATAATGATGATAATAATGATTATGATGATAATGATGATTATGATGATAATGATGATAATGATGATAATGATGGTAATAATGATAATGATGATAATGATGATAATGATGATAATGGTGATGATAATGATTACATTGATGATGGTGATAATGATGATAATGCTGATAATGATGATAATGATGATAATGATGATAACGATGATAATGATGATAATGATGATAATAATGATAATGATGATAATGATGATAATGATGATAATGGTGATGATAATGATTACATTGATGATGGTGATGATAATGATGATAATGCTGATAATGATGATAATGATGATAGTGATGAAAATGATGATAATGATGATAATGATGATAATGATGATAATGATGATAGTGATGATAATGATGATATTCGAAATAATGATGATAATTATGATCATGATGATAATGATGATAATGGTGATAATGATGATAATGATGATAATGATGATAATTATGATCATGATGATAATGATGATAATGGTGATAATGATGATAATGATGATAATGATGATAATGATGATAATGATGATAACGATGATAATGATGATAATGATGATAATGATGATAATGATGATAATGGTGATGATAATGATGATAATGGTGATGGTGATAATGATGATAATGCTGATAATGATGATAATGAGGATAATGATGATAATGACGATAATGATGATAATGATGATAATGACGATAATGATGATAATGATGATAATGATGATAATGATGATATTGGAGATAATGATGATAATGATGATAATGATGATATTGGAGATAATGATGATAATGGTGATAATGTTGATAACGATGATAATGATGATAATGATGATAATGATGATAATGATGATAGTGATGGTAATGATGACAATGATGATAGTGATGATAATGATGATATTCGAGATAATGATGACAATGATGATAATGATGATAATGATGATAATTATGATCATGATGATAATGATGATAATGGTGATAATGATGATAATGATGATAATGATGATAATGATGATAATGATGATAATGATGATAGTGATGATAGTGGTGATAATGATGATAATTATGATAATGATGACAATGATGATAATGATTATAATGATGATAATGGTGATAATGATGATAATGCTGATAATGATGATAATGATGATAATGATGATAATGATGATAATTATGATCATGATGATAATGATGATAATGATGATAATTATGCTCATGATGATAATGATGATAATGATGATAGTGATGATAGTGGTGATAATGATGATATTCGAGATAATGATTATAATGATGATAATGATGATAATGATGATAATGATGATAATGATGATGATAATGATGACGATAATGATGATGATAATGGTGATGATAATGATGATGATAATGATGATGATAATGATGATGATGATGATAATGATGATGATAATGATGATGATAATGATGATAATGATGATAATGATGATAATGATGATAATGATGATAGTGATGATAATGATGGTATTGCAGATAATGATGATAATGGTGTTGATGATGATAATGAAGATGATAATGATGATGATAATGATGACGATAATGATGACGATGATGATGGTGATGATGATGATGATCATCATAATGACGATGATTATGGAGATGATGATGATAATGATGAAGATGATGATGATGGTGATAATGATGATGATAATGATAATGATGATAATGATGATGATAATTATGATAATGATGATAACGATGATAATGATGATAATGATGATAGTGATGATAATGATGATATTGGAGATAATGATAATGGTGATGATGATGATAATGATGATAATGATGATAATGATGATAATTATGATCATGATGATAATGATGATAATGATGATAATGATGATAATCATGATAATGACGATAATGTTTATAATGATGATAACGGTGATAATGATGATAATAATGATAATGATGATAATGATGATAATGATGATAATGATGATATTGATGTTAATGATGATAATGATGATAATGATCGTAATGATGATAATGATAATGGTGATAATGATGATAATGATGATGATGATGATAGTGATGATAGTGATGATAATGATGATAGTGATGATAATGATGATAATTATGATCATGATGATAATGATGATAATGATGATAATTATGATCATGATGATAATGATGATAATGATGATAGTGATGATAGTGGTGATAATGATGATATTCGAGATAATGATTATAATGATGATAATGATGATAATGATGATAATGATGATAATGATGATGATAATGATGACGATAATGATGATGATAATGGTGATGATAATGATGATGATAATGATGATGATAATGATGATGATAATGATGATGATGATGATAATGATGATGATAATGATGATAATGATGATAATGATGATAATGATGATAATGATGGTATTGGAGATAATGATGATAATGGTGATGATGATGATAATGAAGATGATAATGATGATGATAATGATGACGATAATGATGACGATGATGATGGTGATGATGATGATGATCATCATAATGACGATGATTATGGAGATGATGATGATAATGATGAAGATGATGATGATGGTGATAATGATGATGATAATGATAATGATGATAATGATGATGATAATTATGATAATGATGATAATGATGATAATGATGATAATGATGATAATGATGATAGTGATGATAATGATGATATTGGAGATAATGATAATGGTGATGATGATGATAATAGTGATGATGATGATAATGATGATGATAATGATGATGATGATGATAATGATGATGATAATGATGATAATGATGATAATGATGATAATGATGATAATGATGATAATGATGATAATGATGATAATGATGATAATGATGATGATAATGATGATAATGATGATGATATTGATGATGATGATGATGATGATAGTGATGATGATAGTGATAATGATAGTGATGATAATGGTGATGATAATGATGATGATGATGATAATGATGATGGTAATGATGATGATAATGATGATGATAATGATGATAATGATGATAGTGGTGATAATGTTGATAATGATGATAATAATGATTATGATGATAATGATGATTATGATGATAATGCTGATAATGATGATAATGATGATAATGATGATGATAATGGTGATGATATTGATGATGATATTGATGATGATAATGATGATGATAATAATGTTGATAATGATGATGATAATGATGATGATAATGATGATGATAATGATGATAATGATGATAATGATGATAATGATGATGATAATGGTGATGATATTGATGATGATATTGATGATGATAATGATGATGATAATAATGTTGATAATGATGATGATAATGATGATGATAATGATGATGATAATGATGATAATGATGATAATGATGATAATGATGATAATGGTGATCATGATAATGATGATAATGATGATGATAATGATGACGATAATGATGATGATAATGGTGATAATGATGATAATGACGATAATGATGATAATGATGATAATGATGATAATGATGATATTGGAGATAATGATGATAATGATGATAATGATGATATTGGAGATAATGAAGATAATGATGATAATGTTGATAATGATGATAATGATGATAATGATGATAATGATGATAGTGATTGTAATGATGACAATGATGATAGTGATGATAATGATGATAGTGATGATAATGATGATTGTGATGATAATGATGATAATGATAATAATGATGACAATGATGATAATGACTATAATGATGATAATGGTGATAATGATGATAATGTTGATAATGATGATAATGATGATAATGATGATAATGATGATAATTATGATCATGATGATAATGATGATAATGATGATAATGATGATAATAATGATACTGATGATAACGATGATAATGATGATAATGATGATAATGATGATAATGATGATAATGATGATAATGATGATAATGGCGATCATGATAATGATGATATTGATGATGATAATGATGACGATAATGATGATGATAATGGTGATAATTATGATAATGACGATAATGATGATAATGATGATAATGATGATAATGATGATATTGGAGATAATGATGATAATGATGATAACGATGATATTGGAGATAATGATGATAATGATGATAATGTTGATAATGATGATAATGATGATAATGATGATAGTGATTGTAATGATGACAATGATGATAGTGATGATAATGATGATAGTGATGATAATGATGATTGAGATGATAATGATAATAATGATAATAATAATGACAATGATGATAATGACTATAATGATGATAATGGTGATAATGATGATAATGCTGATAATGATGATAATGATGATAATGATGATAATGATGATAATTATGATCATGATGATAATGATGATAATGATGATAATTATGATCATGATGATAATGATGATAGTGATGATAGTGGTGATAATGATGATGATAATGATGATGATAATGATGATGATAATGATGATGATAATGATGATAATAATGATACTGATGATAACGATAATAATGATGATAATGATGATAATGATGATAATCATGACAATGATGATAATGATGATAATGATGATAATTATGATCATGATGATAATGATGATAATGTTGATAATAATGATAATGATAATAATGGTGATAATGATGATAATGATGATAATGATGATAATGATGATAATGATGATAATGATGACAATGATGTTAATTATGATAATCATCACAATGATGATAATGATGATAATCATCATAATGATGATAATGATGATAATGATGACAATGATGATAATGATGATAATGGTGATAATTATGATCATGATGATAATGATGATAATGTTGATAATAATGATAATGATGATAATGGTGATAATGATGATAGTGATGATAATGATGATAATGATGATAATGATGGCAATGATGATAATTATGATAATGGTGATAATGATGATAATGCTGATAAAGATGATAATGACGATAATGATGATAATGATGATAATTATGATAATGATTATAATGATGATAGTGATGATAGTGGTGATAATGATGATATTCGAGATAATGATGATAATGATGATAATAATGATAATGATGATAATGATGATGATAATGATGATGATAATGATTATGATAATGGTGATGATAATGATGATAATGATCGTAATGATGATAATGATAATGGTGATAATGATGATAATGATGATGATGATGATAGTGATGATAGTGATGATAATGATGATAGTGATGATAATAATGATTGTGATGATAGTAATGATAGTGATGATAGTGATGATAGTGATGATAATGATGATGGTAATGATGATAATGATGATAATGATGATAATGATGATAATAATGATACTGATGATAACGATGATAATGATGATAATGATGATAATGATCATAATGATGATAATGATGATAATGATGATAATGATGATAATGATGATAATGGTGATCATGATAATGATGATAATGATGATGATAATGATGACGATAATGATGATGATAATGGTGATAATGGTGATAATGATGATAATGAGGATAATGATGATAATGACGATAATGATGATAATGATGATAATGACGATAATGATGATAATGATGATAATGATGATAATGATGATATTGGAGATAATGATGATAATGATGACATTGATGATATTGGAGATAATGATGATAATGATGATAATGTTGATAATGATGATAATGATGATAATGATGATAATGATGATAGTGATGGTAATGATGACAATGATGATAGTGATGATAATGATGATAGTGATGATAATGATGATTGTGATGATAATGATGATAATGATGATAATGATGACAATGATGATAATGATTATAATGATGATAATGGTGGTAATGATGATAATGATGATAATGGTGATGATAATGATTACATTGATGATGGTGATAATGATGATAATGCTGATAATGATGATAATGAGGATAATGATGATAATGACGATAATGATGATAATGATGATAATGACGATAATGATGATAATGATGATAATGATGATAATGATGATAATGATGATATTGGAGATAATGATGATAATGATGATAATGACGATAATGATGATAATGATGATAATGATGATAATGATGATATTGGAGATAATGATGATAATGATGATAATGATGATATTGGAGATAATGATGATAATGTTGATAATGATGATAATGACGATAATGATGATAATGATGATAATGATGATAATGACCATAATGATGATAATGATGATAATGATGATAATGATGATATTGGAGATAATGATGATAATGATGATAATGATGATATTGGAGATAATGATGATATTGATGATAATAATGATGATAATGATGATGATAGTGATGATGATGATAGTGATGATGATAGTGATAATGATAGTAATAATGATAGTGGTAATGATGTTGATGGTGATAGTGATGATGATAATGATGATGATAGTGATGATGATAGTGATGATGATAGTGATGATGATAGTGATGATAATGGTGATGATAATAATGATGATGATAGTGATGATGATAGTGATGACGATAGTGATGATAATGGTGATGATAATGATGATGATGATGATAATGATGATGTTAATGATGATGATAATGATGATGATAATGATGATAATGATGATAGTGGTGATAATGTTGATAATGATGATAATAATGATTATGATGATAATGATGATTATGATGATAATGATGATAATGATGATAATGATGGTAATAATGATAATGATGATAATGATGATAATGATGATAATGGTGATGATAATGATTACATTGATGATGGTGATAATGATGATAATGCTGATAATGATGATAATGATGATAATGATGATAACGATGATAATGATGATAATGATGATAATAATGATAATGATGATAATGATGATAATGATGATAATGGTGATGATAATGATTACATTGATGATGGTGATGATAATGATGATAATGCTGATAATGATGATAATGATGATAGTGATGAAAATGATGATAATGATGATAATGATGATAATGATGATAATGATGATAGTGATGATAATGATGATATTCGAAATAATGATGATAATGATGATAATGATGATAATTATGATCATGATGACAATGATGATAATGATGATAATGATGATAATTATGATCATGATGATAATGATGATAATGGTGATAATGATGATAATGATGATAATGATGATAATGATGATAATGATGATAACGATGATAATGATGATAATGATGATAATGATGATAATGGTGATGATAATGATGATAATGGTGATGGTGATAATGATGATAATGCTGATAATGATGATAATGAGGATAATGATGATAATGACGATAATGATGATAATGATGATAATGACGATAATGATGATAATGATGATAATGATGATAATGATGATATTGGAGATAATGATGATAATGATGATAATGATGATATTGGAGATAATGATGATAATGGTGATAATGTTGATAACGATGATAATGATGATAATGATGATAATGATGATAATGATGATAGTGATGGTAATGATGACAATGATGATAGTGATGATAATGATGATATTCGAGATAATGATGACAATGATGATAATGATGATAATGATGATAATTATGATCATGATGATAATGATGATAATGGTGATAATGATGATAATGATGATAATGATGATAATGATGATAATGATGATAATGATGATAGTGATGATAGTGGTGATAATGATGATATTCGAGATAATGATTATAATGATGATAATGATGATAATGATGATAATGTTGATAATGATGATGATAATGATGACGATAATGATGATGATAATGGTGATGATAATGATGATGATAATGATGATGATAATGATGATGATGATGATAATGATGATGATAATGATGATGATAATGATGATAATGATGATAATGATGATAATGATGATAGTGATGATAATGATGGTATTGCAGATAATGATGATAATGGTGATGATGATGATAATGAAGATGATAATGATGATGATAATGATGACGATAATGATGACGATGATGATGGTGATGATGATGATGATCATCATAATGACGATGATTATGGAGATGATGATGATAATGATGAAGATGATGATGATGGTGATAATGATGATGATAATGATAATGATGATAATGATGATGATAATTATGATAATGATGATAATGATGATAATGATGATAATGATAATAGTGATGATAATGATGATATTGGAGATAATGATAATGGTGATGATGATGATAATGATGATAATGATGATAATGATGATAATTATGATCATGATGATAATGATGATAATGATGATAATGATGATAATTATGATCATGATGATAATGATGATAATGATGATAATTATGCTCATGATGATAATGATGATAATGATGATAGTGATGATAGTGGTGATAATGATGATATTCGAGATAATGATTATAATGATGATAATGATGATAATGATGATAATGTTGATAATGATGATGATAATGATGACGATAATGATGATGATAATGGTGATGATAATGATGATGATAATGATGATGATAATGATGATGATGATGATAATGATGATGATAATGATGATGATAATGATGATAATGATGATAATGATGATAATGATGATAGTGATGATAATGATGGTATTGCAGATAATGATGATAATGGTGATGATGATGATAATGAAGATGATAATGATGATGATAATGATGATGATAATGATGACGATAATGATGACGATGATGATGGTGATGATGATGATGATCATCATAATGACGATGATTATGGAGATGATGATGATAATGATGAAGATGATGATGATGGTGATAATGATGATGATAATGATAATGATGATAATGATGATGATAATTATGATAATGATGATAATGATGATAATGATGATAATGATACTAGTGATGATAATGATGATATTGGAGATAATGATAATGGTGATGATGATGATAATGATGATAATGATGATAATGATGATAATTATGATCATGATGATAATGATGATAATGATGATAATGATGATGATAATGATAATGATGATAATGATGATGATAATTATGATAATGATGATAATGATGATAATGATGATAATGATGATAGTGATGATAATGATGATATTGGAGATAATGATAATGGTGATGATGATGATAATGATGATAATGATGATAATGATGATAATGATGATAGTGATGATAATGATGGTATTGCAGATAATGATGATAATGGTGATGATGATGATAATGAAGATGATAATGATGATGATAATGATGACGATAATGATGACGATGATGATGGTGATGATGATGATGATCATCATAATGACGATGATTATGGAGATGATGATGATAATGATGAAGATGATGATGATGGTGATAATGATGATGATAATGATAATGATGATAATGATGATGATAATTATGATAATGATGATAATGATGATAATGATGATAATGATAATAGTGATGATAATGATGATAATGATGATAATGATCGTAATGATGATAATGATAATGGTGATAATGATGATAATGATGATGATGATGATAGTGATGATAGTGATGATAATGATGATAGTGATGATAATGATGATAATTATGATCATGATGATAATGATGATAATGATGATAATTATGATCATGATGATAATGATGATAATGATGATAGTGATGATAGTGGTGATAATGATGATATTCGAGATAATGATTATAATGATGATAATGATGATAATGATGATAATGATGATAATGATGATGATAATGATGACGATAATGATGATGATAATGGTGATGATAATGATGATGATAATGATGATGATAATGATGATGATAATGATGATGATGATGATAATGATGATGATAATGATGATAATGATGATAATGATGATAATGATGATAATGATGGTATTGGAGATAATGATGATAATGGTGATGATGATGATAATGAAGATGATAATGATGATGATAATGATGACGATAATGATGACGATGATGATGGTGATGATGATGATGATCATCATAATGACGATGATTATGGAGATGATGATGATAATGATGAAGATGATGATGATGGTGATAATGATGATGATAATGATAATGATGATAATGATGATGATAATTATGATAATGATGATAATGATGATAATGATGATAATGATGATAGTGATGATAATGATGATATTGGAGATAATGATAATGGTGATGATGATGATAATAGTGATGATGATGATAATGATGATGATAATGATGATGATGATGATAATGATGATGATAATGATGATAATGATGATAATGATGATAATGATGATAATGATGATAATGATGATAATGATGATAATGATGATAATGATGATAATGATGATGATAATGATGATAATGATGATGATATTGATGATGATGATGATGATGATAGTGATGATGATAGTGATAATGATAGTGATGATAATGGTGATGATAATGATGATGATGATGATAATGATGATGGTAATGATGATGATAATGATGATGATAATGATGATAATGATGATAGTGGTGATAATGATGATAATGATGATAATAATGATTATGATGATAATGATGATTATGATGATAATGCTGATAATGATGATAATGATGATAATGATGATGATAATGGTGATGATATTGATGATGATATTGATGATGATAATGATGATGATAATAATGTTGATAATGATGATGATAATGATGATGATAATGATGATGATAATGATGATAATGATGACAATGATGATAATGATGATAATTATGATCATGATGATAATGATGATAATGATGATAATGATGATAATGATGATAATGATGATAATGATGATAATGATGATGATAATGATGATAATGATGATGATATTGATGATGATGATGATGATGATAGTGATGATGATAGTGATAATGATAGTGATGATAATGGTGATGATAATGATGATGATGATGATAATGATGATGGTAATGATGATGATAATGATGATGATAATGATGATAATAATGATAGTGGTGATAATGTTGATAATGATGATAATAATGATTATGATGATAATGATGATTATGATGATAATGATGATAATGATGATAATGATGATGATAATGGTGATGATATTGATGATGATATTGATGATGATAATGATGATGATAATAATGTTGATAATGATGATGATAATGATGATGATAATGATGATGATAATGATGATAATGATGATAATGATGATAATGATGATAATGGTGATCATGATAATGATGATAATGATGATGATAATGATGACGATAATGATGATGATAATGGTGATAATGATGATAATGACGATAATGATGATAATGATGATAATGATGATAATGATGATATTGGAGATAATGATGATAATGATGATAATGATGATATTGGAGATAATGAAGATAATGATGATAATGTTGATAATGATGATAATGATGATAATGATGATAATGATGATAGTGATTGTAATGATGACAATGATGATAGTGATGATAATGATGATAGTGATGATAATGATGATTGTGATGATAATGATGATAATGATAATAATGATGACAATGATGATAATGACTATAATGATGATAATGGTGATAATGATGATAATGTTGATAATGATGATAATGATGATAATGATGATAATGATGATAATTATGATCATGATGATAATGATGATAATGATGATAATGATGATAATAATGATACTGATGATAACGATGATAATGATGATAATGATGATAATGATGATAATGATGATAATGATGATAATGATGATAATGGCGATCATGATAATGATGATAATGATGATGATAATGATGACGATAATGATGATGATAATGGTGATAATTATGATAATGACGATAATGATGATAATGATGATAATGATGATAATGATGATATAGGAGATAATGATGATAATGATGATAACGATGATATTGGAGATAATGATGATAATGATGATAATGTTGATAATGATGATAATGATGATAATGATGATAGTGATTGTAATGATGACAATGATGATAGTGATGATAATGATGATAGTGATGATAATGATTATTGAGATGATAATGATAATAATGATAATAATGATGACAATGATGATAATGACTATAATGATGATAATGGTGATAATGATGATAATGCTGATAATGATGATAATGATGATAATGATGATAATGATGATAATTATGATCATGATGATAATGATGATAATGATGATAATTATGATCATGATGATAATGATGATAGTGATGATAGTGGTGATAATGATGATGATAATGATGATGATAATGATGATGATAATGATGATGATAATGATGATAATAATGATACTGATGATAACGATAATAATGATGATAATGATGATAATGATGATAATCATGACAATGATGATAATGGTGATAATTATGATCATGATGATAATGATGATAATGTTGATAATAATGATAATGATGATAATGGTGATAATGATGATAGTGATGATAATGATGATAATGATGATAATGATGGCAATGATGATAATTATGATAATGGTGATAATGGTGATAATGATGATAATGCTGATAAAGATGATAGTGACGATAATGATGATAATGATGATAATTATGATAATGATTATAATGATGATAGTGATGATAGTGGTGATAATGATGATATTCGAGATAATGATGATAATGATGATAATAATGATAATGATGATAATGATGATGATAATGATGATGATAATGATTATGATAATGGTGATGATAATGATGATAATGATCGTAATGATGATAATGATAATGGTGATAATGATGATAATGATGATGATGATGATAGTGATGATAGTGATGATAATGATGATAGTGATGATAATAATGATTGTGATGATAGTAATGATAGTGATGATAGTGATGATAGTGATGATAATGATGATGGTAATGATGATAATGATGATAATGATGATAATGATGATAATAATGATACTGATGATAACGGTGATAATGATGATAATGATGATAATGATCATAATGATGATAATGATGATAATGATGATAATGATGATAATGATGATAATGGTGATCATGATAATGATGATAATGATGATGATAATGATGACGATAATGATGATGATAATGGTGATAATGGTGATAATGATGATAATGAGGATAATGATGATAATGACGATAATGATGATAATGATGATAATGACGATAATGATGATAATGATGATAATGATGATAATGATGATATTGGAGATAATGATGATAATGATGACATTGATGATATTGGAGATAATGATGATAATGATGATAATGTTGATAATGATGATAATGATGATAATGATGATAATGATGATAGTGATGGTAATGATGACAATGATGATAGTGATGATAATGATGATAGTGATGATAATGATGATTGTGATGATAATGATGATAATGATGATAATGATGACAATGATGATAATGATTATAATGATGATAATGGTGATAATGATGATAATGATGATAATGGTGATGATAATGATTACATTGATGATGGTGATAATGATGATAATGCTGATAATGATGATAATGAGGATAATGATGATAATGACGATAATGATGATAGTGATGATAATGACGATAATGATGATAATGATGATAATGATGATAATGATGATAATGATGATATTGGAGATAATGATGATAATGATGATAATGACGATAATGATGATAATGATGATAATGATGATAATGATGGTATTGGAGATAATGATGATAATGATGATAATGATGATATTGGAGATAATGATGATAATGTTGATAATGATGATAATGACGATAATGATGATAATGATGATAATGATGATAATGACGATAATGATGATAATGATGATAATGATGATAATGATGATATTGGAGATAATGATGATAATGATGATAATGATGATATTGGAGATAATGATGATATTGATGATAATAATGATGATAATGATGATGATAGTGATGATGATGATGATGATGATAGTGATGATGATAGTGATAATGATAGTAATAATGATAGTGGTAATGATGTTGATGGTGATAGTGATGATGATAATGATGATGATAGTGATGATGATAGTGATGATGATAGTGATGATGATAGTGATGATGATAGTGATGATAATGGTGATGATAATAATGATGATGATAGTGATGATGATAGTGATGACGATAGTGATGATAATGGTGATGATAATGATGATGATGATGATAATGATGATGGTAATGATGATGATAATGATGATGATAATGATGATAATGATGATAGTGGTGATAATGTTGATAATGATGATAATAATGATTATGATGATAATGATGATTATGATGATAATGATGATAATGATGATAATGATGGTAATAATGATAATGATGATAATGATGATAATGATGATAATGGTGATGATAATGATTACATTGATGATGGTGATAATGATGATAATGCTGATAATGATGATAATGATGATAATGATGATAACGATGATAATGATGATAATGATGATAATAATGATAATGATGATAATGATGATAATGGTGATAATGGTGATGATAATGATTACATTGATGATGGTGATGATAATGATGATAATGCTGATAATGATGATAATGATGATAGTGATGATAATGATGATAATGGTGATAATGATGATAATGATGATAATGATGATAATGATGATAATGATGATAACGATGATAATGATGATAATGATGATAATGATGATAATGATGATAATGATGATAATGATGATAATGATGATAATGATGATAATGGTGATGATAATGATGATAATGGTGATGGTGATAATGATGATAATGCTGATAATGATGATAATGAGGATAATGATGATAATGACGATAATGATGATAATGATGATAATGACGATAATGATGATAATGATGATAATGATGATAATGATGATATTGGAGATAATGATGATAATGATGATAATGATGATATTGGAGATAATGATGATAATGGTGATAATGTTGATAACGATGATAATGATGATAATGATGATAATGATGATAATGATGATCGTGATGGTAATGATGACAATGATGATAGTGATGATAATGATGATATTCGAGATAATGATGACAATGATGATAATGATGATAATGATGATAATTATGATCATGATGATAATGATGATAATGGTGATAATGATGATAATGATGATAATGATGATAATGATGATAATGATGATAATGATGATAATGATGATAATGATGATAATGATGATAATGATGACAATGATGATAATGATTATAATGATGATAATGGTAATAATGATGATAATGCTGATAATGATGATAATGATGATAATGATGATAATGATGATAATTATGATCATGATGATAATGATGATAATGATGATAATTATGCTCATGATGATAATGATGATAATGATGATAGTGATGATAGTGGTGATAATGATGATATTCGAGATAATGATTATAATGATGATAATGATGATAATGATGATAATGTTGATAATGATGATGATAATGATGACGATAATGATGATGATAATGGTGATGATAATGATGATGATAATGATGATGATAATGATGATGATGATGATAATGATGATGATAATGATGATGATAATGATGATAATGATGATAATGATGATAATGATGATAGTGATGATAATGATGGTATTGCAGATAATGATGATAATGGTGATGATGATGATAATGAAGATGATAATGATGATGATAATGATGATGATAATGATGACGATAATGATGACGATGATGATGGTGATGATGATGATGATCATCATAATGACGATGATTATGGAGATGATGATGATAATGATGAAGATGATGATGATGGTGATAATGATGATGATAATGATAATGATGATAATGATGATGATAATTATGATAATGATGATAATGATGATAATGATGATAATGATACTAGTGATGATAATGATGATATTGGAGATAATGATAATGGTGATGATGATGATAATGATGATAATGATGATAATGATGATAATTATGATCATGATGATAATGATGATAATGATGATAATGATGATAATGATGATGATAATGATAATGATGATAATGATGATGATAATTATGATAATGATGATAATGATGATAATGATGATAATGATGATAGTGATGATAATGATGATATTGGAGATAATGATAATGGTGATGATGATGATAATGATGATAATGATGATAATGATGATAATTATGATCATGATGATAATGATGATAATGATGATAATGATGATAATCATGATAATGACGATAATGTTTATAATGATGATAACGGTGATAATGATGATAATAATGATAATGATGATAATGATGATAATGATGATAATGATGATATTGATGATAATGATGATAATGATGATAATGATCGTAATGATGATAATGATAATGGTGATAATGATGATAATGATGATGATGATGATAGTGATGATAGTGATGATAATGATGATAGTGATGATAATGATGATAATTATGATCATGATGATAATGATGATAATGATGATAATTATGATATTGGAGATAATGATGATAATGATGATAATGACGATAATGATGATAATGATGATAATGATGATAATGATGGTATTGGAGATAATGATGATAATGATGATAATGATGATATTGGAGATAATGATGATAATGTTGATAATGATGATAATGACGATAATGATGATAATGATGATAATGATGATAATGACGATAATGATGATAATGATGATAATGATGATAATGATGATATTGGAGATAATGATGATAATGATGATAATGATGATATTGGAGATAATGATGATATTGATGATAATAATGATGATAATGATGATGATAGTGATGATGATGATGATGATGATAGTGATGATGATAGTGATAATGATAGTAATAATGATAGTGGTAATGATGTTGATGGTGATAGTGATGATGATAATGATGATGATAGTGATGATGATAGTGATGATGATAGTGATGATGATAGTGATGATAATGGTGATGATAATAATGATGATGATAGTGATGATGATAGTGATGACGATAGTGATGATAATGGTGATGATAATGATGATAATGATGATAATGGTGATGATAATGATTACATTGATGATGGTGATAATGATGATAATGCTGATAATGATGATAATGATGATAATGATGATAACGATGATAATGATGATAATGATGATAATAATGATAATGATGATAATGATGATAGTGATGATAATGATGATATTGGAGATAATGATAATGGTGATGATGATGATAATGATGATAATGATGATAATGATGATAATGATGATAGTGATGATAATGATGGTATTGCAGATAATGATGATAATGGTGATGATGATGATAATGAAGATGATAATGATGATGATAATGATGACGATAATGATGACGATGATGATGGTGATGATGATGATGATCATCTTAATGACGATGATTATGGAGATGATGATGATAATGATGAAGATGATGATGATGGTGATAATGATGATGATAATGATAATGATGATAATGATGATGATAATTATGATAATGATGATAATGATGATAATGATGATAATGATAATAGTGATGATAATGATGATATTGGAGATAATGATAATGGTGATGATGATGATAATGATGATAATGATGATAATGATGATAATTATGATCATGATGATAATGATGATAATGATGATAATGATGATGATAATGATAATGATGATAATGATGATGATAATTATGATAATGATGATAATGATGATAATGATGATAATGATGATAGTGATGATAATGATGATATTGGAGATAATGATAATGGTGATGATGATGATAATGATGATAATGATGATAATGATGATAATTATGATCATGATGATAATGATGATAATGATGATAATGATGATAATCATGATAATGACGATAATGTTTATAATGATGATAACGGTGATAATGATGATAATAATGATAATGATGATAATGATGATAATGATGATAATGATGATATTGATGATAATGATGATAATGATGATAATGATCGTAATGATGATAATGATAATGGTGATAATGATGATAATGATGATGATGATGATAGTGATGATAGTGATGATAATGATGATAGTGATGATAATGATGATAATTATGATCATGATGATAATGATGATAATGATGATAATTATGATCATGATGATAATGATGATAATGATGATAGTGATGATAGTGGTGATAATGATGATATTCGAGATAATGATTATAATGATGATAATGATGATAATGATGATAATGATGATAATGATGATGATAATGATGACGATAATGATGATGATAATGGTGATGATAATGATGATGATAATGATGATGATAATGATGATGATAATGATGATGATGATGATAATGATGATGATAATGATGATAATGATGATAATGATGATAATGATGATAATGATGGCATTGGAGATAATGATGATAATGGTGATGATGATGATAATGAAGATGATAATGATGATGATAATGATGACGATAATGATGACGATGATGATGGTGATGATGATGATGATCATCATAATGACGATGATTATGGAGATGATGATGATAATGATGAAGATGATGATGATGGTGATAATGATGATGATAATGATAATGATGATAATGATGATGATAATTATGATAATGATGATAATGATGATAATGATGATAATGATGATAGTGATGATAATGATGATATTGGAGATAATGATAATGGTGATGATGATGATAATAGTGATGATGATGATAATGATGATGATAATGATGATGATGATGATAATGATGATGATAATGATGATAATGATGATAATGATGATAATGATGATAATGATGATAATGATGATAATGATGATAATGATGATAATGATGATAATGATGATGATAATGATGATAATGATGATGATATTGATGATGATGATGATGATGATAGTGATGATGATAGTGATAATGATAGTGATGATAATGGTGATGATAATGATGATGATGATGATAATGATGATGGTAATGATGATGATAATGATGATGATAATGATGATAATGATGATAGTGGTGATAATGTTGATAATGATGATAATAATGATTATGATGATAATGATGATTATGATGATAATGCTGATAATGATGATAATGATGATAATGATGATGATAATGGTGATGATATTGATGATGATATTGATGATGATAATGATGATGATAATAATGTTGATAATGATGATGATAATGATGATGATAATGATGATGATAATGATGATAATGATGATAATGATGATAATGATGATAATTATGATCATGATGATAATGATGATAATGATGATAATGATGATAATGATGATAATGATGATAATGATGATAATGATGATGATAATGATGATAATGATGATGATATTGATGATGATGATGATGATGATAGTGATGATGATAGTGATAATGATAGTGATGATAATGGTGATGATAATGATGATGATGATGATAATGATGATGGTAATGATGATGATAATGATGATGATAATGATGATAATAATGATAGTGGTGATAATGTTGATAATGATGATAATAATGATTATGATGATAATGATGATTATGATGATAATGCTGATAATGATGATAATGATGATAATGATGATGATAATGGTGATGATATTGATGATGATATTGATGATGATAATGATGATGATAATAATGTTGATAATGATGATGATAATGATGATGATAATGATGATGATAATGATGATAATGATGATAATGATGATAATGATGATAATGGTGATCATGATAATGATGATAATGATGATGATAATGATGACGATAATGATGATGATAATGGTGATAATGATGATAATGACGATAATGATGATAATGATGATAATGATGATAATGATGATATTGGAGATAATGATGATAATGATGATAATGATGATATTGGAGATAATGAAGATAATGATGATAATGTTGATAATGATGATAATGATGATAATGATGATAATGATGATAGTGATTGTAATGATGACAATGATGATAGTGATGATAATGATGATAGTGATGATAATGATGATTGTGATGATAATGATGATAATGATAATAATGATGACAATGATGATAATGACTATAATGATGATAATGGTGATAATGATGATAATGTTGATAATGATGATAATGATGATAATGATGATAATGATGATAATTATGATCATGATGATAATGATGATAATGATGATAATGATGATAATAATGATACTGATGATAACGATGATAATGATGATAATGATGATAATGATGATAATGATGATAATGATGATAATGGCGATCATGATAATGATGATAATGATGATGATAATGATGACGATAATGATGATGATAATGGTGATAATTATGATAATGACGATAATGATGATAATGATGATAATGATGATAATGATGATATAGGAGATAATGATGATAATGATGATAACGATGATATTGGAGATAATGATGATAATGATGATAATGTTGATAATGATGATAATGATGATAATGATGATAGTGATTGTAATGATGACAATGATGATAGTGATGATAATGATGATAGTGATGATAATGATTATTGAGATGATAATGATAATAATGATAATAATGATGACAATGATGATAATGACTATAATGATGATAATGGTGATAATGATGATAATGCTGATAATGATGATAATGATGATAATGATGATAATGATGATAATTATGATCATGATGATAATGATGATAATGATGATAATTATGATCATGATGATAATGATGATAGTGATGATAGTGGTGATAATGATGATGATAATGATGATGATAATGATGATGATAATGATGATGATAATGATGATAATAATGATACTGATGATAACGATAATAATGATGATAATGATGATAATGATGATAATCATGACAATGATGATAATGGTGATAATTATGATCATGATGATAATGATGATAATGTTGATAATAATGATAATGATGATAATGGTGATAATGATGATAGTGATGATAATGATGATAATGATGATAATGATGGCAATGATGATAATTATGATAATGGTGATAATGGTGATAATGATGATAATGCTGATAAAGATGATAATGACGATAATGATGATAATGATGATAATTATGATAATGATTATAATGATGATAGTGATGATAGTGGTGATAATGATGATATTCGAGATAATGATGATAATGATGATAATAATGATAATGATGATAATGATGATGATAATGATGATGATAATGATTATGATAATGGTGATGATAATGATGATAATGATCGTAATGATGATAATGATAATGGTGATAATGATGATAATGATGATGATGATGATAGTGATGATAGTGATGATAATGATGATAGTGATGATAATAATGATTGTGATGATAGTAATGATAGTGATGATAGTGATGATAGTGATGATAATGATGATGGTAATGATGATAATGATGATAATGATGATAATGATGATAATAATGATACTGATGATAACGATGATAATGATGATAATGATGATAATGATCATAATGATGATAATGATGATAATGATGATAATGATGATAATGATGATAATGGTGATCATGATAATGATGATAATGATGATGATAATGATGACGATAATGATGATGATAATGGTGATAATGGTGATAATGATGATAATGAGGATAATGATGATAATGACGATAATGATGATAATGATGATAATGACGATAATGATGATAATGATGATAATGATGATAATGATGATATTGGAGATAATGATGATAATGATGACATTGATGATATTGGAGATAATGATGATAATGATGATAATGTTGATAATGATGATAATGATGATAATGATGATAATGATGATAGTGATGGTAATGATGACAATGATGATAGTGATGATAATGATGATAGTGATGATAATGATGATTGTGATGATAATGATGATAATGATGATAATGATGACAATGATGATAATGATTATAATGATGATAATGGTGATAATGATGATAATGATGATAATGGTGATGATAATGATTACATTGATGATGGTGATAATGATGATAATGCTGATAATGATGATAATGAGGATAATGATGATAATGACGATAATGATGATAGTGATGATAATGACGATAATGATGATAATGATGATAATGATGATAATGATGATAATGATGATATTGGAGATAATGATGATAATGATGATAATGACGATAATGATGATAATGATGATAATGATGATAATGATGGTATTGGAGATAATGATGATAATGATGATAATGATGATATTGGAGATAATGATGATAATGTTGATAATGATGATAATGACGATAATGATGATAATGATGATAATGATGATAATGACGATAATGATGATAATGATGATAATGATGATAATGATGATATTGGAGATAATGATGATAATGATGATAATGATGATATTGGAGATAATGATGATATTGATGATAATAATGATGATAATGATGATGATAGTGATGATGATGATGATGATGATAGTGATGATGATAGTGATAATGATAGTAATAATGATAGTGGTAATGATGTTGATGGTGATAGTGATGATGATAATGATGATGATAGTGATGATGATAGTGATGATGATAGTGATGATGATAGTGATGATGATAGTGATGATAATGGTGATGATAATAATGATGATGATAGTGATGATGATAGTGATGACGATAGTGATGATAATGGTGATGATAATGATGATGATGATGATAATGATGATGGTAATGATGATGATAATGATGATGATAATGATGATAATGATGATAGTGGTGATAATGTTGATAATGATGATAATAATGATTATGATGATAATGATGATTATGATGATAATGATGATAATGATGATAATGATGGTAATAATGATAATGATGATAATGATGATAATGATGATAATGGTGATGATAATGATTACATTGATGATGGTGATAATGATGATAATGCTGATAATGATGATAATGATGATAATGATGATAACGATGATAATGATGATAATGATGATAATAATGATAATGATGATAATGATGATAATGGTGATAATGGTGATGATAATGATTACATTGATGATGGTGATGATAATGATGATAATGCTGATAATGATGATAATGATGATAGTGATGATAATGATGATAATGGTGATAATGATGATAATGATGATAATGATGATAATGATGATAATGATGATAACGATGATAATGATGATAATGATGATAATGATGATAATGATGATAATGATGATAATGATGATAATGATGATAATGATGATAATGGTGATGATAATGATGATAATGGTGATGGTGATAATGATGATAATGCTGATAATGATGATAATGAGGATAATGATGATAATGACGATAATGATGATAATGATGATAATGACGATAATGATGATAATGATGATAATGATGATAATGATGATATTGGAGATAATGATGATAATGATGATAATGATGATATTGGAGATAATGATGATAATGGTGATAATGTTGATAACGATGATAATGATGATAATGATGATAATGATGATAATGATGATCGTGATGGTAATGATGACAATGATGATAGTGATGATAATGATGATATTCGAGATAATGATGACAATGATGATAATGATGATAATGATGATAATTATGATCATGATGATAATGATGATAATGGTGATAATGATGATAATGATGATAATGATGATAATGATGATAATGATGATAATGATGATAATGATGATAATGATGATAATGATGACAATGATGATAATGATTATAATGATGATAATGGTGATAATGATGATAATGCTGATAATGATGATAATGATGATAATGATGATAATGATGATAATTATGATCATGATGATAATGATGATAATGATGATAATTATGCTCATGATGATAATGATGATAATGATGATAGTGATGATAGTGGTGATAATGATGATATTCGAGATAATGATTATAATGATGATAATGATGATAATGATGATAATGTTGATAATGATGATGATAATGATGACGATAATGATGATGATAATGGTGATGATAATGATGATGATAATGATGATGATAATGATGATGATGATGATAATGATGATGATAATGATGATGATAATGATGATAATGATGATAATGATGATAATGATGATAGTGATGATAATGATGGTATTGCAGATAATGATGATAATGGTGATGATGATGATAATGAAGATGATAATGATGATGATAATGATGATGATAATGATGACGATAATGATGACGATGATGATGGTGATGATGATGATGATCATCATAATGACGATGATTATGGAGATGATGATGATAATGATGAAGATGATGATGATGGTGATAATGATGATGATAATGATAATGATGATAATGATGATGATAATTATGATAATGATGATAATGATGATAATGATGATAATGATACTAGTGATGATAATGATGATATTGGAGATAATGATAATGGTGATGATGATGATAATGATGATAATGATGATAATGATGATAATTATGATCATGATGATAATGATGATAATGATGATAATGATGATGATAATGATAATGATGATAATGATGATGATAATTATGATAATGATGATAATGATGATAATGATGATAATGATGATAGTGATGATAATGATGATATTGGAGATAATGATAATGGTGATGATGATGATAATGATGATAATGATGATAATGATGATAATTATGATCATGATGATAATGATGATAATGATGATAATGATGATAATCATGATAATGACGATAATGTTTATAATGATGATAACGGTGATAATGATGATAATAATGATAATGATGATAATGATGATAATGATGATAATGATGATATTGATGATAATGATGATAATGATGATAATGATCGTAATGATGATAATGATAATGGTGATAATGATGATAATGATGATGATGATGATAGTGATGATAGTGATGATAATGATGATAGTGATGATAATGATGATAATTATGATCATGATGATAATGATGATAATGATGATAATTATGATATTGGAGATAATGATGATAATGATGATAATGACGATAATGATGATAATGATGATAATGATGATAATGATGGTATTGGAGATAATGATGATAATGATGATAATGATGATATTGGAGATAATGATGATAATGTTGATAATGATGATAATGACGATAATGATGATAATGATGATAATGATGATAATGACGATAATGATGATAATGATGATAATGATGATAATGATGATATTGGAGATAATGATGATAATGATGATAATGATGATATTGGAGATAATGATGATATTGATGATAATAATGATGATAATGATGATGATAGTGATGATGATGATGATGATGATAGTGATGATGATAGTGATAATGATAGTAATAATGATAGTGGTAATGATGTTGATGGTGATAGTGATGATGATAATGATGATGATAGTGATGATGATAGTGATGATGATAGTGATGATGATAGTGATGATAATGGTGATGATAATAATGATGATGATAGTGATGATGATAGTGATGACGATAGTGATGATAATGGTGATGATAATGATGATAATGATGATAATGGTGATGATAATGATTACATTGATGATGGTGATAATGATGATAATGCTGATAATGATGATAATGATGATAATGATGATAACGATGATAATGATGATAATGATGATAATAATGATAATGATGATAATGATGATAGTGATGATAATGATGATATTGGAGATAATGATAATGGTGATGATGATGATAATGATGATAATGATGATAATGATGATAATGATGATAGTGATGATAATGATGGTATTGCAGATAATGATGATAATGGTGATGATGATGATAATGAAGATGATAATGATGATGATAATGATGACGATAATGATGACGATGATGATGGTGATGATGATGATGATCATCATAATGACGATGATTATGGAGATGATGATGATAATGATGAAGATGATGATGATGGTGATAATGATGATGATAATGATAATGATGATAATGATGATGATAATTATGATAATGATGATAATGATGATAATGATGATAATGATAATAGTGATGATAATGATGATATTGGAGATAATGATAATGGTGATGATGATGATAATGATGATAATGATGATAATGATGATAATTATGATCATGATGATAATGATGATAATGATGATAATGATGATGATAATGATAATGATGATAATGATGATGATAATTATGATAATGATGATAATGATGATAATGATGATAATGATGATAGTGATGATAATGATGATATTGGAGATAATGATAATGGTGATGATGATGATAATGATGATAATGATGATAATGATGATAATTATGATCATGATGATAATGATGATAATGATGATAATGATGATAATCATGATAATGACGATAATGTTTATAATGATGATAACGGTGATAATGATGATAATAATGATAATGATGATAATGATGATAATGATGATAATGATGATATTGATGATAATGATGATAATGATGATAATGATCGTAATGATGATAATGATAATGGTGATAATGATGATAATGATGATGATGATGATAGTGATGATAGTGATGATAATGATGATAGTGATGATAATGATGATAATTATGATCATGATGATAATGATGATAATGATGATAATTATGATCATGATGATAATGATGATAATGATGATAGTGATGATAGTGGTGATAATGATGATATTCGAGATAATGATTATAATGATGATAATGATGATAATGATGATAATGATGATAATGATGATGATAATGATGACGATAATGATGATGATAATGGTGATGATAATGATGATGATAATGATGATGATAATGATGATGATAATGATGATGATGATGATAATGATGATGATAATGATGATAATGATGATAATGATGATAATGATGATAATGATGGCATTGGAGATAATGATGATAATGGTGATGATGATGATAATGAAGATGATAATGATGATGATAATGATGACGATAATGATGACGATGATGATGGTGATGATGATGATGATCATCATAATGACGATGATTATGGAGATGATGATGATAATGATGAAGATGATGATGATGGTGATAATGATGATGATAATGATAATGATGATAATGATGATGATAATTATGATAATGATGATAATGATGATAATGATGATAATGATGATAGTGATGATAATGATGATACTGGAGATAATGATAATGGTGATGATGATGATAATAGTGATGATGATGATAATGATGATGATAATGATGATGATGATGATAATGATGATGATAATGATGATAATGATGATAATGATGATAATGATGATAATGATGATAATGATGATAATTATGATCATGATGATAATGATGATAATGATGATAATGATGATAATGATGATAATGATGATAATGATGATAATGATGATAATGATGATGATAATGATGATAATGATGATGATATTGATGATGATGATGATGATGATAGTGATGATGATAGTGATAATGATAGTGATGATAATGGTGATGATAATGATGATGATGATGATAATGATGATGGTAATGATGATGATAATGATGATGATAATGATGATAATAATGATAGTGGTGATAATGTTGATAATGATGATAATAATGATTATGATGATAATGATGATTATGATGATAATGCTGATAATGATGATAATGATGATAATGATGATGATAATGGTGATGATATTGATGATGATATTGATGATGATAATGATGATGATAATAATGTTGATAATGATGATGATAATGATGATGATAATGATGATGATAATGATGATAATGATGATAATGATGATAATGATGATAATGGTGATCATGATAATGATGATAATGATGATGATAATGATGACGATAATGATGATGATAATGGTGATAATGATGATAATGACGATAATGATGATAATGATGATAATGATGATAATGATGATATTGGAGATAATGATGATAATGATGATAATGATGATATTGGAGATAATGAAGATAATGATGATAATGTTGATAATGATGATAATGATGATAATGATGATAATGATGATAGTGATTGTAATGATGACAATGATGATAGTGATGATAATGATGATAGTGATGATAATGATGATTGTGATGATAATGATGATAATGATAATAATGATGACAATGATGATAATGACTATAATGATGATAATGGTGATAATGATGATAATGTTGATAATGATGATAATGATGATAATGATGATAATGATGATAATTATGATCATGATGATAATGATGATAATGATGATAATGATGATAATAATGATACTGATGATAACGATGATAATGATGATAATGATGATAATGATGATAATGATGATAATGATGATAATGGCGATCATGATAATGATGATAATGATGATGATAATGATGACGATAATGATGATGATAATGGTGATAATTATGATAATGACGATAATGATGATAATGATGATAATGATGATAATGATGATATAGGAGATAATGATGATAATGATGATAACGATGATATTGGAGATAATGATGATAATGATGATAATGTTGATAATGATGATAATGATGATAATGATGATAGTGATTGTAATGATGACAATGATGATAGTGATGATAATGATGATAGTGATGATAATGATTATTGAGATGATAATGATAATAATGATAATAATGATGACAATGATGATAATGACTATAATGATGATAATGGTGATAATGATGATAATGCTGATAATGATGATAATGATGATAATGATGATAATGATGATAATTATGATCATGATGATAATGATGATAATGATGATAATTATGATCATGATGATAATGATGATAGTGATGATAGTGGTGATAATGATGATGATAATGATGATGATAATGATGATGATAATGATGATGATAATGATGATAATAATGATACTGATGATAACGATAATAATGATGATAATGATGATAATGATGATAATCATGACAATGATGATAATGGTGATAATTATGATCATGATGATAATGATGATAATGTTGATAATAATGATAATGATGATAATGGTGATAATGATGATAGTGATGATAATGATGATAATGATGATAATGATGGCAATGATGATAATTATGATAATGGTGATAATGGTGATAATGATGATAATGCTGATAAAGATGATAATGACGATAATGATGATAATGATGATAATTATGATAATGATTATAATGATGATAGTGATGATAGTGGTGATAATGATGATATTCGAGATAATGATGATAATGATGATAATAATGATAATGATGATAATGATGATGATAATGATGATGATAATGATTATGATAATGGTGATGATAATGATGATAATGATCGTAATGATGATAATGATAATGGTGATAATGATGATAATGATGATGATGATGATAGTGATGATAGTGATGATAATGATGATAGTGATGATAATAATGATTGTGATGATAGTAATGATAGTGATGATAGTGATGATAGTGATGATAATGATGATGGTAATGATGATAATGATGATAATGATGATAATGATGATAATAATGATACTGATGATAACGATGATAATGATGATAATGATGATAATGATCATAATGATGATAATGATGATAATGATGATAATGATGATAATGATGATAATGGTGATCATGATAATGATGATAATGATGATGATAATGATGACGATAATGATGATGATAATGGTGATAATGGTGATAATGATGATAATGAGGATAATGATGATAATGACGATAATGATGATAATGATGATAATGACGATAATGATGATAATGATGATAATGATGATAATGATGATATTGGAGATAATGATGATAATGATGACATTGATGATATTGGAGATAATGATGATAATGATGATAATGTTGATAATGATGATAATGATGATAATGATGATAATGATGATAGTGATGGTAATGATGACAATGAGGATAGTGATGATAATGATGATAGTGATGATAATGATGATTGTGATGATAATGATGATAATGATGATAATGATGACAATGATGATAATGATTATAATGATGATAATGGTGACGATAATGATGATGATAATGGTGATAATGGTGATAATGATGATAATGAGGATAATGATGATAATGACGATAATGATGATAATGATGATAATGACGATAATGATGATAATGATGATAATGATGATAATGATGATATTGGAGATAATGATGATAATGATGACATTGATGATATTGGAGATAATGATGATAATGATGATAATGTTGATAATGATGATAATGATGATAATGATGATAATGATGATAGTGATGGTAATGATGACAATGATGATAGTGATGATAATGATGATAGTGATGATAATGATGATTGTGATGATAATGATGATAATGATGATAATGATGACAATGATGATAATGATTATAATGATGATAATGGTGATAATGATGATAATGATGATAATGGTGATAATGATGATAATGATGATAATGATGATAATGATGATAATGATGATAATGATGATAATGATGATAATAATGATACTGATGATAACGATGATAATGATGATAATGATGATAATGATGATAATGATGATAATGGCGATCATGATAATGATGATAATGATGATGATAATGATGACGATAATGATGATGATAATGGTGATAATTATGATAATGACGATAATGATGATAATGATGATAATGATGATAATGATGATATTGGAGATAATGATGATAATGATGATAACGATGATATTGGAGATAATGATGATAATGATGATAATGTTGATAATGATGATAATGATGATAATGATGATAGTGATTGTAATGATGACAATGATGATAATGATTATAATGATGATAATGGTGATAATGATGATAATGCTGATAATGATGATAATGATGATAATGATGATAATGATGATAATTATGATCATGATGATAATGATGATAATGATGATAATTATGCTCATGATGATAATGATGATAATGATGATAGTGATGATAGTGGTGATAATGATGATATTCGAGATAATGATTATAATGATGATAATGATGATAATGATGATAATGTTGATAATGATGATGATAATGATGACGATAATGATGATGATAATGGTGATGATAATGATGATGATAATGATGATGATAATGATGACGATGATGATAATGATGATGATAATGATGATGATAATGATGATAATGATGATAATGATGATAATGATGATAGTGATGATAATGATGGTATTGCAGATAATGATGATAATGGTGATGATGATGGTGATGATATTGATGATGATATTGATGATGATAATGATGATGATAATAATGTTGATAATGATGATGATAATGATGATGATAATGATGATGATAATGATGATAATGATGATAATGATGATAATGATGATAATGGTGATCATGATAATGATGATAATGATGATGATAATGATGACGATAATGATGATGATAATGGTGATAATGATGATAATGACGATAATGATGATAATGATGATAATGATGATAATGATGATATTGGAGATAATGATGATAATGATGATAATGATGATATTGGTGATAATGAAGATAATGATGATAATGTTGATAATGATTATAATGATGATAATGATGATAATGATGATAGTGATTGTAATGATGACAATGATGATAGTGATGATAATGATGATAGTGATGATAATGATGATTGTGATGATAATGATGATAATGATAATAATGATGACAATGATGATAATGACTGTAATGATGATAATGGTGATAATGATGATAATGTTGATAATGATGATAATGATGATAATGATGATAATGATGATAATTATGATCATGATGATAATGATGATAATGATGATAATGATGATAATAATGATACTGATGATAACGATGATAATGATGATAATGATGATAATGATGATAATGATGATAATGGCGATCATGATAATGATGATAATGATGATGATAATGATGACGATAATGATGATGATAATGGTGATAATTATGATAATGACGATAATGATGATAATGATGATAATGATGATAATGATGATATTGGAGATAATGATGATAATGATGATAACGATGATATTGGAGATAATGATGATAATGATGATAATGTTGATAATGATGATAATGATGATAATGATGATAGTGATTGTAATGATGACAATGATGATAGTGATGATACTGATGATAGTGATGATAATGATGATTGAGATGATAATGATAATAATGATAATAATGATGACAATGATGATAATGACTATAATGATGATAATGGTGATAATGATGATAATGCTGATAATGATGATAATGATGATAATGATGATAATGATGATAATTATGATCATGATGATAATGATGATAATGATGATAATTATGATCATGATGATAATGATGATAGTGATGATAGTGGTGATAATGATGATGATAATGATGATGATAATGATGATGATAATGATGATGATAATGATGATAATAATGATACTGATGATAACGATAATAATGATGATAATGATGATAATGATGATAATCATGACAATGATGATAATGATGATAATGATGATAATTATGATCATGATGATAATGATGATAATGTTGATAATAATGATAATGATAATAATGGTGATAATGATGATAATGATGATAATGATGATAATGATGATAATGATGATAATGATGACAATGATGTTAATTATGATAATCATCACAATGATGATAATGATGATAATCATCATAATGATGATAATGATGATAATGATGACAATGATGATAATGATGATAATGGTGATAATTATGATCATGATGATAATGATGATAATGTTGATAATAATGATAATGATGATAATGGTGATAATGATGATAGTGATGATAATGATGATAATGATGATAATGATGGCAATGATGATAATTATGATAATGGTGATAATGGTGATAATGATGATAATGCTGATAAAGATGATAATGACGATAATGATGATAATGATGATAATTATGATAATGATTATAATGATGATAGTGATGATAGTGGTGATAATGATGATATTCGAGATAATGATGATAATGATGATAATAATGATAATGATGATAATGATGATGATAATGATGATGATAATGATGACGATAATGATGATGATAATGGTGATAATGGTGATAATGATGATAATGAGGATAATGATGATAATGACGATAATGATGATAATGATGATAATGACGATAATGATGATAATGATGATAATGATGATAATGATGATATTGGAGATAATGATGATAATGATGACATTGATGATATTGGAGATAATGATGATAATGATGATAATGTTGATAATGATGATAATGATGATAATGATGATAATGATTATAATGATGATAATGGTGATAATGATGATAATGATGATAATGGTGATGATAATGATTACATTGATGATGGTGATAATGATGATAATGCTGATAATGATGATAATGAGGATAATGATGATAATGACGATAATGATGATAATGATGATAATGATGATAATGACGATAATGATGATAATGATGATAATGATGATAATGATGATATTGGAGATAATGATGATAATGATGATAATGATGATATTGGAGATAATGATGATATTGATGATAATAATGATGATAATGATGATGATAGTGATGATGATGATGATGATGATAGTGATGATGATAGTGATAATGATAGTAATAATGATAGTGGTAATGATGTTGATGGTGATAGTGATGATGATAATGATGATGATAGTGATGATGATAGTGATGATGATAGTGATGATGATAGTGATGATAATGGTGATGATAATAATGATGATGATAGTGATGATGATAGTGATGACGATAGTGATGATAATGGTGATGATAATGATGATGATGATGATAATGATGATGGTAATGATGATGATAATGATGATGATAATGATGATAATGATGATAGTGGTGATAATGTTGATAATGATGATAATAATGATTATGATGATAATGATGATTATGATGATAATGATGATAATGATGATAATGATGGTAATAATGATAATGATGATAATGATGATAATGATGATAATGGTGATGATAATGATTACATTGATGATGGTGATAATGATGATAATGCTGATAATGATGATAATGATGATAATGATGATAACGATGATAATGATGATAATGATGATAATAATGATAATGATGATAATGATGATAATGATGATAATGGTGATGATAATGATTACATTGATGATGGTGATGATAATGATGATAATGCTGATAATGATGATAATGATGATAGTGATGATAATGATGATAATGATGATAATGATGATAGTGGTGATAATGTTGATAATGATGATAATAATGATTATGATGATAATGATGATTATGATGATAATGCTGATAATGATGATAATGATGATAATGATGATGATAATGGTGATGATATTGATGATGATATTGATGATGATAATGATGATGATAATAATGTTGATAATGATGATGATAATGATGATGATAATGATGATGATAATGATGATAATGATGATAATGATGATAATGATGATAATTATGATCATGATGATAATGATGATAATGATGATAATGATGATAATGATGATAATGATGATAATGATGATAATGATGATAATGATGATGATAATGATGATAATGATGATGATATTGATGATGATGATGATGATGATAGTGATGATGATAGTGATAATGATAGTGATGATAATGGTGATGATAATGATGATGATGATGATAATGATGATGGTAATGATGATGATAATGATGATGATAATGATGATAATAATGATAGTGGTGATAATGTTGATAATGATGATAATAATGATTATGATGATAATGATGATTATGATGATAATGCTGATAATGATGATAATGATGATAATGATGATGATAATGGTGATGATATTGATGATGATATTGATGATGATAATGATGATGATAATAATGTTGATAATGATGATGATAATGATGATGATAATGATGATGATAATGATGATAATGATGATAATGATGATAATGATGATAATGGTGATCATGATAATGATGATAATGATGATGATAATGATGACGATAATGATGATGATAATGGTGATAATGATGATAATGACGATAATGATGATAATGATGATAATGATGATAATGATGATATTGGAGATAATGATGATAATGATGATAATGATGATATTGGAGATAATGAAGATAATGATGATAATGTTGATAATGATGATAATGATGATAATGATGATAATGATGATAGTGATTGTAATGATGACAATGATGATAGTGATGATAATGATGATAGTGATGATAATGATGATTGTGATGATAATGATGATAATGATAATAATGATGACAATGATGATAATGACTATAATGATGATAATGGTGATAATGATGATAATGTTGATAATGATGATAATGATGATAATGATGATAATGATGATAATTATGATCATGATGATAATGATGATAATGATGATAATGATGATAATAATGATACTGATGATAACGATGATAATGATGATAATGATGATAATGATGATAATGATGATAATGATGATAATGGCGATCATGATAATGATGATAATGATGATGATAATGATGACGATAATGATGATGATAATGGTGATAATTATGATAATGACGATAATGATGATAATGATGATAATGATGATAATGATGATATAGGAGATAATGATGATAATGATGATAACGATGATATTGGAGATAATGATGATAATGATGATAATGTTGATAATGATGATAATGATGATAATGATGATAGTGATTGTAATGATGACAATGATGATAGTGATGATAATGATGATAGTGATGATAATGATTATTGAGATGATAATGATAATAATGATAATAATGATGACAATGATGATAATGACTATAATGATGATAATGGTGATAATGATGATAATGCTGATAATGATGATAATGATGATAATGATGATAATGATGATAATTATGATCATGATGATAATGATGATAATGATGATAATTATGATCATGATGATAATGATGATAGTGATGATAGTGGTGATAATGATGATGATAATGATGATGATAATGATGATGATAATGATGATGATAATGATGATAATAATGATACTGATGATAACGATAATAATGATGATAATGATGATAATGATGATAATCATGACAATGATGATAATGGTGATAATTATGATCATGATGATAATGATGATAATGTTGATAATAATGATAATGATGATAATGGTGATAATGATGATAGTGATGATAATGATGATAATGATGATAATGATGGCAATGATGATAATTATGATAATGGTGATAATGGTGATAATGATGATAATGCTGATAAAGATGATAATGACGATAATGATGATAATGATGATAATTATGATAATGATTATAATGATGATAGTGATGATAGTGGTGATAATGATGATATTCGAGATAATGATGATAATGATGATAATAATGATAATGATGATAATGATGATGATAATGATGATGATAATGATTATGATAATGGTGATGATAATGATGATAATGATCGTAATGATGATAATGATAATGGTGATAATGATGATAATGATGATGATGATGATAGTGATGATAGTGATGATAATGATGATAGTGATGATAATAATGATTGTGATGATAGTAATGATAGTGATGATAGTGATGATAGTGATGATAATGATGATGGTAATGATGATAATGATGATAATGATGATAATGATGATAATAATGATACTGATGATAACGATGATAATGATGATAATGATGATAATGATCATAATGATGATAATGATGATAATGATGATAATGATGATAATGATGATAATGGTGATCATGATAATGATGATAATGATGATGATAATGATGACGATAATGATGATGATAATGGTGATAATGGTGATAATGATGATAATGAGGATAATGATGATAATGACGATAATGATGATAATGATGATAATGACGATAATGATGATAATGATGATAATGATGATAATGATGATATTGGAGATAATGATGATAATGATGACATTGATGATATTGGAGATAATGATGATAATGATGATAATGTTGATAATGATGATAATGATGATAATGATGATAATGATGATAGTGATGGTAATGATGACAATGAGGATAGTGATGATAATGATGATAGTGATGATAATGATGATTGTGATGATAATGATGATAATGATGATAATGATGACAATGATGATAATGATTATAATGATGATAATGGTGATAATGATGATAATGATGATAATGGTGATGATAATGATTACATTGATGATGGTGATAATGATGATAATGCTGATAATGATGATAATGAGGATAATGATGATAATGACGATAATGATGATAGTGATGATAATGACGATAATGATGATAATGATGATAATGATGATAATGATGATAATGATGATATTGGAGATAATGATGATAATGATGATAATGACGATAATGATGATAATGATGATAATGATGATAATGATGGTATTGGAGATAATGATGATAATGATGATAATGATGATATTGGAGATAATGATGATAATGTTGATAATGATGATAATGACGATAATGATGATAATGATGATAATGATGATAATGACGATAATGATGATAATGATGATAATGATGATAATGATGATATTGGAGATAATGATGATAATGATGATAATGATGATATTGGAGATAATGATGATATTGATGATAATAATGATGATAATGATGATGATAGTGATGATGATGATGATGATGATAGTGATGATGATAGTGATAATGATAGTAATAATGATAGTGGTAATGATGTTGATGGTGATAGTGATGATGATAATGATGATGATAGTGATGATGATAGTGATGATGATAGTGATGATGATAGTGATGATAATGGTGATGATAATAATGATGATGATAGTGATGATGATAGTGATGACGATAGTGATGATAATGGTGATGATAATGATGATGATGATGATAATGATGATGGTAATGATGATGATAATGATGATGATAATGATGATAATGATGATAGTGGTGATAATGTTGATAATGATGATAATAATGATTATGATGATAATGATGATTATGATGATAATGATGATAATGATGATAATGATGGTAATAATGATAATGATGATAATGATGATAATGATGATAATGGTGATAGTGATGATAATGATGATATTGGAGATAATGATAATGGTGATGATGATGATAATAGTGATGATGATGATAATGATGATGATAATGATGATGATGATGATAATGATGATGATAATGATGATAATGATGATAATGATGATAATGATGATAATGATGATAATGATGATAATGATGATAATGATGATAATGATGATCGTGATGGTAATGATGACAATGATGATAGTGATGATAATGATGATATTCGAGATAATGATGACAATGATGATAATGATGATAATGATGATAATGATGATAATGATGATAATGATGACAATGATGATAATGATTATAATGATGATAATGGTGATAATGATGATAATGCTGATAATGATGATAATGATGATAATGATGATAATGATGATAATTATGATCATGATGATAATGATGATAATGATGATAATTATGCTCATGATGATAATGATGATAATGATGATAGTGATGATAGTGGTGATAATGATGATATTCGAGATAATGATTATAATGATGATAATGATGATAATGATGATAATGTTGATAATGATGATGATAATGATGACGATAATGATGATGATAATGGTGATGATAATGATGATGATAATGATGATGATAATGATGATGATGATGATAATGATGATGATAATGATGATGATAATGATGATAATGATGATAATGATGATAATGATGATAGTGATGATAATGATGGTATTGCAGATAATGATGATAATGGTGATGATGATGATAATGAAGATGATAATGATGATGATAATGATGATGATAATGATGACGATAATGATGACGATGATGATGGTGATGATGATGATGATCATCATAATGACGATGATTATGGAGATGATGATGATAATGATGAAGATGATGATGATGGTGATAATGATGATGATAATGATAATGATGATAATGATGATGATAATTATGATAATGATGATAATGATGATAATGATGATAATGATACTAGTGATGATAATGATGATATTGGAGATAATGATAATGGTGATGATGATGATAATGATGATAATGATGATAATGATGATAATTATGATCATGATGATAATGATGATAATGATGATAATGATGATGATAATGATAATGATGATAATGATGATGATAATTATGATAATGATGATAATGATGATAATGATGATAATGATGATAGTGATGATAATGATGATATTGGAGATAATGATAATGGTGATGATGATGATAATGATGATAATGATGATAATGATGATAATTATGATCATGATGATAATGATGATAATGATGATAATGATGATAATCATGATAATGACGATAATGTTTATAATGATGATAACGGTGATAATGATGATAATAATGATAATGATGATAATGATGATAATGATGATAATGATGATATTGATGATAATGATGATAATGATGATAATGATCGTAATGATGATAATGATAATGGTGATAATGATGATAATGATGATGATGATGATAGTGATGATAGTGATGATAATGATGATAGTGATGATAATGATGATAATTATGATCATGATGATAATGATGATAATGATGATAATTATGATCATGATGATAATGATGATAATGATGATAGTGATGATAGTGGTGATAATGATGATATTCGAGATAATGATTATAATGATGATAATGATGATAATGATGATAATGATGATAATGATGATGATAATGATGACGATAATGATGATGATAATGGTGATGATAATGATGATGATAATGATGATGATAATGATGATGATAATGATGATGATGATGATAATGATGATGATAATGATGATAATGATGATAATGATGATAATGATGATAATGATGGTATTGGAGATAATGATGATAATGGTGATGATGATGATAATGAAGATGATAATGATGATGATAATGATGACGATAATGATGACGATGATGATGGTGATGATGATGATGATCATCATAATGACGATGATTATGGAGATGATGATGATAATGATGAAGATGATGATGATGGTGATAATGATGATGATAATGATAATGATGATAATGATGATGATAATTATGATAATGATGATAATGATGATAATGATGATAATGATGATAGTGATGATAATGATGATATTGGAGATAATGATAATGGTGATGATGATGATAATAGTGATGATGATGATAATGATGATGATAATGATGATGATGATGATAATGATGATGATAATGATGATAATGATGATAATGATGATAATGATGATAATGATGATAATGATGATAATGATGATAATGATGATAATGATGATGATAATGATGATAATGATGATGATATTGATGATGATGATGATGATGATAGTGATGATGATAGTGATAATGATAGTGATGATAATGGTGATGATAATGATGATGATGATGATAATGATGATGGTAATGATGATGATAATGATGATGATAATGATGATAATGATGATAGTGGTGATAATGTTGATAATGATGATAATAATGATTATGATGATAATGATGATTATGATGATAATGCTGATAATGATGATAATGATGATAATGATGATGATAATGGTGATGATATTGATGATGATATTGATGATGATAATGATGATGATAATAATGTTGATAATGATGATGATAATGATGATGATAATGATGATGATAATGATGATAATGATGATAATGATGATAATGATGATAATGGTGATCATGATAATGATGATAATGATGATGATAATGATGACGATAATGATGATGATAATGGTGATAATGATGATAATGACGATAATGATGATAATGATGATAATGATGATAATGATGATATTGGAGATAATGATGATAATGATGATAATGATGATATTGGTGATAATGAAGATAATGATGATAATGTTGATAATGATTATAATGATGATAATGATGATAATGATGATAGTGATTGTAATGATGACAATGATGATAGTGATGATAATGATGATAGTGATGATAATGATGATTGTGATGATAATGATGATAATGATAATAATGATGACAATGATGATAATGACTATAATGATGATAATGGTGATAATGATGATAATGTTGATAATGATGATAATGATGATAATGATGATAATGATGATAATTATGATCATGATGATAATGATGATAATGATGATAATGATGATAATAATGATACTGATGATAACGATGATAATGATGATAATGATGATAATGATGATAATGATGATAATGGCGATCATGATAATGATGATAATGATGATGATAATGATGACGATAATGATGATGATAATGGTGATAATTATGATAATGACGATAATGATGATAATGATGATAATGATGATAATGATGATATTGGAGATAATGATGATAATGATGATAACGATGATATTGGAGATAATGATGATAATGATGATAATGTTGATAATGATGATAATGATGATAATGATGATAGTGATTGTAATGATGACAATGATGATAGTGATGATACTGATGATAGTGATGATAATGATGATTGAGATGATAATGATAATAATGATAATAATGATGACAATGATGATAATGACTATAATGATGATAATGGTGATAATGATGATAATGCTGATAATGATGATAATGATGATAATGATGATAATGATGATAATTATGATCATGATGATAATGATGATAATGATGATAATTATGATCATGATGATAATGATGATAGTGATGATAGTGGTGATAATGATGATGATAATGATGATGATAATGATGATGATAATGATGATGATAATGATGATAATAATGATACTGATGATAACGATAATAATGATGATAATGATGATAATGATGATAATCATGACAATGATGATAATGATGATAATGATGATAATTATGATCATGATGATAATGATGATAATGTTGATAATAATGATAATGATAATAATGGTGATAATGATGATAATGATGATAATGATGATAATGATGATAATGATGATAATGATGACAATGATGTTAATTATGATAATCATCACAATGATGATAATGATGATAATCATCATAATGATGATAATGATGATAATGATGACAATGATGATAATGATGATAATGGTGATAATTATGATCATGATGATAATGATGATAATGTTGATAATAATGATAATGATGATAATGGTGATAATGATGATAGTGATGATAATGATGATAATGATGATAATGATGGCAATGATGATAATTATGATAATGGTGATAATGGTGATAATGATGATAATGCTGATAAAGATGATAATGACGATAATGATGATAATGATGATAATTATGATAATGATTATAATGATGATAGTGATGATAGTGGTGATAATGATGATATTCGAGATAATGATGATAATGATGATAATAATGATAATGATGATAATGATGATGATAATGATGATGATAATGATGACGATAATGATGATGATAATGGTGATAATGGTGATAATGATGATAATGAGGATAATGATGATAATGACGATAATGATGATAATGATGATAATGACGATAATGATGATAATGATGATAATGATGATAATGATGATATTGGAGATAATGATGATAATGATGACATTGATGATATTGGAGATAATGATGATAATGATGATAATGTTGATAATGATGATAATGATGATAATGATGATAATGATGATAGTGATGGTAATGATGACAATGATGATAGTGATGATAATGATGATAGTGATGATAATGATGATTGTGATGATAATGATGATAATGATGATAATGATGACAATGATGATAATGATTATAATGATGATAATGGTGATAATGATGATAATGATGATAATGGTGATGATAATGATTACATTGATGATGGTGATAATGATGATAATGCTGATAATGATGATAATGAGGATAATGATGATAATGACGATAATGATGATAATGATGATAATGATGATAATGACGATAATGATGATAATGATGATAATGATGATAATGATGATATTGGAGATAATGATGATAATGATGATAATGATGATATTGGAGATAATGATGATATTGATGATAATAATGATGATAATGATGATGATAGTGATGATGATGATGATGATGATAGTGATGATGATAGTGATAATGATAGTAATAATGATAGTGGTAATGATGTTGATGGTGATAGTGATGATGATAATGATGATGATAGTGATGATGATAGTGATGATGATAGTGATGATGATAGTGATGATAATGGTGATGATAATAATGATGATGATAGTGATGATGATAGTGATGACGATAGTGATGATAATGGTGATGATAATGATGATGATGATGATAATGATGATGGTAATGATGATGATAATGATGATGATAATGATGATAATGATGATAGTGGTGATAATGTTGATAATGATGATAATAATGATTATGATGATAATGATGATTATGATGATAATGATGATAATGATGATAATGATGGTAATAATGATAATGATGATAATGATGATAATGATGATAATGGTGATGATAATGATTACATTGATGATGGTGATAATGATGATAATGCTGATAATGATGATAATGATGATAATGATGATAACGATGATAATGATGATAATGATGATAATAATGATAATGATGATAATGATGATAATGATGATAATGGTGATGATAATGATTACATTGATGATGGTGATGATAATGATGATAATGCTGATAATGATGATAATGATGATAGTGATGATAATGATGATAATGATGATAATGATGATAATGATGATAATGATGATAGTGATGATAATGATGATATTCGAAATAATGATGATAATGATGATAATGATGATAATTATGATCATGATGACAATGATGATAATGATGATAATGATGATAATTATGATCATGATGATAATGATGATAATGGTGATAATGATGATACTGATGATAATGATGATAATGATGATAATGATGATAACGATGATAATGATGATAATGATGATAATGATGATAATGATGATAATGATGATAATGATGATAATGGTGATGATAATGGTGATGGTGATAATGATGATAATGCTGATAATGATGATAATGAGGATAATGCTGATAATGATGATAATGAGGATAATGATGATAATGACGATAATGATGATAATGATGATAATGACGATAATGATGATAATGATGATAATGATGATATTGGAGATAATGATGATAATGATGATAATGATGATATTGGAGATAATGATGATAATGGTGATAATGTTGATAACGATGATAATGATGATAATGATGATAATGATGATAATGATGATAGTGATGGTAATGATGACAATGATGATAGTGATAATAATAATGATATTCGAGATAATGATGACAATGATGATAATGATGATAATGATGATAATTATGATCATGATGATAATGATGATAATGGTGATAATGATGATAATGATGATAATGATGATAATGATGATAATGATGATAATGATGATAATGATGATAATGATGACAATGATGATAATGATTATAATGATGATAATGGTGATAATGATGATAATGCTGATAATGATGATAATGATGATAATGATGATAATGATGATAATTATGATCATGATGATAATGATGATAATGATGATAATTATGCTCATGATGATAATGATGATAATGATGATAGTGATGATAGTGGTGATAATGATGATATTCGAGATAATGATTATAATGATGATAATGATGATAATGATGATAATGTTGATAATGATGATGATAATGATGACGATAATGATGATGATAATGGTGATGATAATGATGATGATAATGATGATGATAATGATGATGATGATGATAATGATGATGATAATGATGATGATAATGATGATAATGATGATAATGATGATAATGATGATAGTGATGATAATGATGGTATTGCAGATAATGATGATAATGGTGATGATGATGATAATGAAGATGATAATGATGATGATAATGATGATGATAATGATGACGATAATGATGACGATGATGATGGTGATGATGATGATGATCATCATAATGACGATGATTATGGAGATGATGATGATAATGATGAAGATGATGATGATGGTGATAATGATGATGATAATGATAATGATGATAATGATGATGATAATTATGATAATGATGATAATGATGATAATGATGATAATGATAATAGTGATGATAATGATGATATTGGAGATAATGATAATGGTGATGATGATGATAATGATGATAATGATGATAATGATGATAATTATGATCATGATGATAATGATGATAATGATGATAATGATGATGATAATGATAATGATGATAATGATGATGATAATTATGATAATGATGATAATGATGATAATGATGATAATGATGATAGTGATGATAATGATGATATTGGAGATAATGATAATGGTGATGATGATGATAATGATGATAATGATGATAATGATGATAATTATGATCATGATGATAATGATGATAATGATGATAATGATGATAATGATGACAATGATGTTAATTATGATAATCATCACAATGATGATAATGATGATAATCATCATAATGATGATAATGATGATAATGATGACAATGATGATAATGATGATAATGGTGATAATTATGATCATGATGATAATGATGATAATGTTGATAATAATGATAATGATGATAATGGTGATAATGATGATAGTGATGATAATGATGATAATGATGATAATGATGGCAATGATGATAATTATGATAATGGTGATAATGGTGATAATGATGATAATGCTGATAAAGATGATAATGACGATAATGATGATAATGATGATAATTATGATAATGATTATAATGATGATAGTGATGATAGTGGTGATAATGATGATATTCGAGATAATGATGATAATGATGATAATAATGATAATGATGATAATGATGATGATAATGATGATGATAATGATGACGATAATGATGATGATAATGGTGATAATGGTGATAATGATGATAATGACGATAATGATGATAATGATGATAATGACGATAATGATGATAATGATGATAATGATGATAATGATGATATTGGAGATAATGATGATAATGATGACATTGATGATATTGGAGATAATGATGATAATGATGATAATGTTGATAATGATGATAATGATGATAATGATGATAATGATGATAGTGATGGTAATGATGACAATGATGATAGTGATGATAATGATGATAGTGATGATAATGATGATTGTGATGATAATGATGATAATGATGATAATGATGACAATGATGATAATGATTATAATGATGATAATGGTGATAATGATGATAATGATGATAATGGTGATGATAATGATTACATTGATGATGGTGATAATGATGATAATGCTGATAATGATGATAATGAGGATAATGATGATAATGACGATAATGATGATAATGATGATAATGATGATAATGACGATAATGATGATAATGATGATAATGATGATAATGATGATATTGGAGATAATGATGATAATGATGATAATGATGATATTGGAGATAATGATGATATTGATGATAATAATGATGATAATGATGATGATAGTGATGATGATGATGATGATGATAGTGATGATGATAGTGATAATGATAGTAATAATGATAGTGGTAATGATGTTGATGGTGATAGTGATGATGATAGTGATGATGATAGTGATGATGATAGTGATGATAATGGTGATGATAATAATGATGATGATAGTGATGATGATAGTGATGACGATAGTGATGATAATGGTGATGATAATGATGATGATGATGATAATGATGATGGTAATGATGATGATAATGATGATGATAATGATGATAATGATGATAGTGGTGATAATGTTGATAATGATGATAATAATGATTATGATGATAATGATGATTATGATGATAATGATGATAATGATGATAATGATGGTAATAATGATAATGATGATAATGATGATAATGATGATAATGGTGATGATAATGATTACATTGGTGATGGTGATAATGATGATAATGCTGATAATGATGATAATGATGATAATGATGATAACGATGATAATGATGATAATGATGATAATAATGATAATGATGATAATGATGATAATGATGATAATGGTGATGATAATGATTACATTGATGATGGTGATGATAATGATGATAATGCTGATAATGATGATAATGATGATAGTGATGATAATGATGATAATGATGATAATGATGATAATGATGATAATGATGATAGTGATGATAATGATGATATTCGAAATAATGATGATAATGATGATAATGATGATAATTATGATCATGATGACAATGATGATAATGATGATAATGATGATAATTATGATCATGATGATAATGATGATAATGGTGATAATGATGATACTGATGATAATGATGATAATGATGATAATGATGATAACGATGATAATGATGATAATGATGATAATGATGATAATGATGATAATGATGATAATGATGATAATGGTGATGATAATGGTGATGGTGATAATGATGATAATGCTGATAATGATGATAATGAGGTTAATGATGATAATGACGATAATGATGATAATGATGATAATGACGATAATGATGATAATGATGATAATGATGATAATGATGATATTGGAGATAATGATGATAATGATGATAATGATGATATTGGAGATAATGATGATAATGGTGATGATGTTGATAACGATGATAATGATGATAATGATGATAATGATGATAATGATGATAGTGATGGTAATGATGACAATGATGATAGTGATGATAATGATGATATTCGAGATAATGATGACAATGATGATAATGATGATAATGATGATAATTATGATCATGATGATAATGATGATAATGGTGATAATGATGATAATGATGATAATGATGATAATGATGATAATGATGATAATGATGATAATGATGATAATGATGACAATGATGATAATGATTATAATGATGATAATGGTGATAATGATGATAATGCTGATAATGATGATAATGATGATAATGATGATAATGATGATAATTATGATCATGATGATAATGATGATAATGATGATAATTATGCTCATGATGATAATGATGATAATGATGATAGTGATGATAGTGGTGATAATGATGATATTCGAGATAATGATTATAATGATGATAATGATGATAATGATGATAATGTTGATAATGATGATGATAATGATGACGATAATGATGATGATAATGGTGATGATAATGATGATGATAATGATGATGATAATGATGATGATGATGATAATGATGATGATAATGATGATGATAATGATGATAATGATGATAATGATGATAATGATGATAGTGATGATAATGATGGTATTGCAGATAATGATGATAATGGTGATGATGATGATAATGAAGATGATAATGATGATGATAATGATGATGATAATGATGACGATAATGATGACGATGATGATGCTGATGATGATGATGATCATCATCATAATGACGATGATTATGGAGATGATGATGATAATGATGAAGATGATGATGATGGTGATAATGATGATGATAATGATAATGATGATAATGATGATGATAATTATGATAATGATGATAATGATGATAATGATGATAATGATAATAGTGATGATAATGATGATATTGGAGATAATGATAATGGTGATGATGATGATAATGATGATAATGATGATAATGATGATAATTATGATCATGATGATAATGATGATAATGATGATAATGATGATGATAATGATAATGATGATAATGATGATGATAATTATGATAATGATGATAATGATGATAATGATGATAATGATGATAGTGATGATAATGATGATATTGGAGATAATGATAATGGTGATGATGATGATAATGATGATAATGATGATAATGATGATAATTATGATCATGATGATAATGATGATAATGATGATAATGATGATAATCATGATAATGACGATAATGTTTATAATGATGATAACGGTGATAATGATGATAATAATGATAATGATGATAATGATGATAATGATGATAATGATGATATTGATGATAATGATGATAATGATGATAATGATCGTAATGATGATAATGATAATGGTGATAATGATGATAATGATGATGATGATGATAGTGATGATAGTGATGATAATGATGATAGTGATGATAATGATGATAATTATGATCATGATGATAATGATGATAATGATGATAATTATGATCATGATGATAATGATGATAATGATGATAGTGATGATAGTGGTGATAATGATGATATTCGAGATAATGATTATAATGATGATAATGATGATAATGATGATAATGATGATAATGATGATGATAATGATGACGATAATGATGATGATAATGGTGATGATAATGATGATGATAATGATGATGATAATGATGATGATAATGATGATGATGATGATAATGATGATGATAATGATGATAATGATGATAATGATGATAATGATGATAATGATGGTATTGGAGATAATGATGATAATGGTGATGATGATGATAATGAAGATGATAATGATGATGATAATGATGACGATAATGATGACGATGATGATGGTGATGATGATGATGATCATCATAATGACGATGATTATGGAGATGATGATGATAATGATGAAGATGATGATGATGGTGATAATGATGATGATAATGATAATGATGATAATGATGATGATAATTATGATAATGATGATAATGATGATAATGATGATAATGATGATAGTGATGATAATGATGATATTGGAGATAATGATAATGGTGATGATGATGATAATAGTGATGATGATGATAATGATGATGATAATGATGATGATGATGATAATGATGATGATAATGATGATAATGATGATAATGATGATAATGATGATAATGATGATAATGATGATAATGATGATAATGATGATAATGATGATGATAATGATGATAATGATGATGATATTGATGATGATGATGATGATGATAGTGATGATGATAGTGATAATGATAGTGATGATAATGGTGATGATAATGATGATGATGATGATAATGATGATGGTAATGATGATGATAATGATGATGATAATGATGATAATGATGATAGTGGTGATAATGTTGATAATGATGATAATAATGATTATGATGATAATGATGATTATGATGATAATGCTGATAATGATGATAATGATGATAATGATGATGATAATGGTGATGATATTGATGATGATATTGATGATGATAATGATGATGATAATAATGTTGATAATGATGATGATAATGATGATGATAATGATGATGATAATGATGATAATGATGATAATGATGATAATGATGATAATGATGATAATGGTGATCATGATAATGATGATAATGATGATGATAATGATGACGATAATGATGATGATAATGGTGATAATGATGATAATGACGATAATGATGATAATGATGATAATGATGATAATGATGATATTGGAGATAATGATGATAATGATGATAATGATGATATTGGAGATAATGAAGATAATGATGATAATGTTGATAATGATGATAATGATGATAATGATGATAATGATGATAGTGATTGTAATGATGACAATGATGATAGTGATGATAATGATGATAGTGATGATAATGATGATTGTGATGATAATGATGATAATGATAATAATGATGACAATGATGATAATGACTATAATGATGATAATGGTGATAATGATGATAATGTTGATAATGATGATAATGATGATAATGATGATAATGATGATAATTATGATCATGATGATAATGATGATAATGATGATAATGATGATAATAATGATACTGATGATAACGATGATAATGATGATAATGATGATAATGATGATAATGATGATAATGATGATAATGGCGATCATGATAATGATGATAATGATGATGATAATGATGACGATAATGATGATGATAATGGTGATAATTATGATAATGACGATAATGATGATAATGATGATAATGATGATAATGATGATATTGGAGATAATGATGATAATGCTGATAAAGATGATAATGACGATAATGATGATAATGATGATAATTATGATAATGATTATAATGATGATAGTGATGATAGTGGTGATAATGATGATATTCGAGATAATGATGATAATGATGATAATAATGATAATGATGATAATGATGATGATAATGATGATGATAATGATTATGATAATGGTGATGATAATGATGATAATGATCGTAATGATGATAATGATAATGGTGATAATGATGATAATGATGATGATGATGATAGTGATGATAGTGATGATAATGATGATAGTGATGATAATAATGATTGTGATGATAGTGATGATAGTGATGATAGTGATGATAGTGATGATAATGATGATGGTAATGATGATAATGATGATAATGATGATAATGATGATAATAATGATACTGATGATAACGATGATAATGATGATAATGATGATAATGATCATAATGATGATAATGATGATAATGATGATAATGATGATAATGATGATAATGGTGATCATGATAATGATGATAATGATGATGATAATGATGACGATAATGATGATGATAATGGTGATAATGGTGATATTGATGATAATGATGATAATGGTGATGATAATGATTACATTGATGATGGTGATAATGATGATAATGCTGATAATGATGATAATGAGGATAATGATGATAATGACGATAATGATGATAATGATGATAATGACGATAATGATGATAATGATGATAATGATGATAATGATGATAATGATGATATTGGAGATAATGATGATAATGATGATAATGACGATAATGATGATAATGATGATAATGATGATAATGATGATATTGGAGATAATGATGATAATGATGATAATGATGATATTGGAGATAATGATGATAATGTTGATAATGATGATAATGACGATAATGATGATAATGATGATAATGATGATAATGACGATAATGATGATAATGATGATAATGATGATAATGATGATATTGGAGATAATGATGATAATGATGATAATGATGATATTGGAGATAATGATTATATTGATGATAATAATGATGATAATGATGATGATAGTGATGATGATGATGATGATGATAGTGATGATGATAGTGATAATGATAGTAATAATGATAGTGGTAATGATGTTGATGGTGATAGTGATGATGATAATGATGATGATAGTGATGATGATAGTGATGATGATAGTGATGATGATAGTGATGATAATGGTGATGATAATAATGATGATGATAGTGATGATGATAGTGATGACGATAGTGATGATAATGGTGATGATAATGATGATGATGATGATAATGATGATGGTAATGATGATGATAATGATGATGATAATGATGATAATGATGATATTGGAGATAATGATGATAATGATGATAATGATGATAATGATGATATTGGAGATAATGATGATAATGATGATAATGTTGATAATGATGATAATGATGATAATGATGATAATGATGATAATTATGATCATGATGATAATGATGATAATGGTGATAATGATGATAATGATGATAATGATGATAATGATGATAATGATGATAATGATGATAATGATGATGATAATGATGATAATGATGATGATATTGATGATGATGATGATGATGATAGTGATGATGATAGTGATAATGATAGTGATGATAATGGTGATGCTAATGATGATGATAATGATGATGATAATGATGATAATAATGATACTGATGATAACGATAATAATGATGATAATGATGATAATGATGATAATCATGACAATGATGATAATGATGATAATGATGATAATTATGATCATGATGATAATGATGATAATGTTGATAATAATGATAATGATAATAATGGTGATAATGATGATAATGATGATAATGATGATAATGATGATAATGATGATAATGATGACAATGATGTTAATTATGATAATCATCACAATGATGATAATGATGATAATCATCATAATGATGATAATGATGATAATGATGACAATGATGATAATGATGATAATGGTGATAATTATGATCATGATGATAATGATGATAATGTTGATAATAATGATAATGATGATAATGGTGATAATGATGATAGTGATGATAATGATGATAATGATGATAATGATGGCAATGATGATAATTATGATAATGGTGATAATGGTGATAATGATGATAATGCTGATAAAGATGATAATGACGATAATGATGATAATGATGATAATTATGATAATGATTATAATGATGATAGTGATGATAGTGGTGATAATGATGATATTCGAGATAATGATGATAATGATGATAATAATGATAATGATGATAATGATGATGATAATGATGATGATAATAAATATGATAATGGTGATGATAATGATGATAATGATCGTAATGATGATAATGATAATGGTGATAATGATGATAATGATGATGATGATGATAGTGATGATAGTGATGATAATGATGATAGTGATGATAATAATGATTGTGATGATAGTGATGATAGTGATGATAGTGATGATAGTGATGATAATGATGATGGTAATGATGATAATGATGATAATGATGATAATGATGATAATAATGATACTGATGATAACGATGATAATGATGATAATGATGATAATGATGATAATGATCATAATGATGATAATGATGATAATGATGATAATGATGATAATGATGATAATGGTGATCATGATAATGATGATAATGATGATGATAATGATGACGATAATGATGATGATAATGGTGATAATGGTGATAATGATGATAATGAGGATAATGATGATAATGACGATAATGATGATAATGATGATAATGACGATAATGATGATAATGATGATAATGATGATAATGATGATATTGGAGATAATGATGATAATGATGACATTGATGATATTGGAGATAATGATGATAATGATGATAATGTTGATAATGATGATAATGATGATAATGATGATAATGATGATAGTGATGGTAATGATGACAATGATGATAGTGATGATAATGATGATAGTGATGATAATGATGATTGTGATGATAATGATGATAATGATGATAATGATGACAATGATGATAATGATTATAATGATGATAATGGTGATAATGATGATAATGATGATAATGGTGATGATAATGATTACATTGATGATGGTGATAATGATGATAATGCTGATAATGATGATAATGAGGATAATGATGATAATGACGATAATGATGATAATGATGACAATGACGATAATGATGATAATGATGATAATGATGATAATGATGATAATGATGATATTGGAGATAATGATGATAATGATGATAATGACGATAATGATGATAATGATGATAATGATGATAATGATGATATTGGAGATAATGATGATAATGATGATAATGATGATATTGGAGATAATGATGATAATGTTGATAATGATGATAATGACGATAATGATGATAATGATGATAATGATGATAATGACGATAATGATGATAATGATGATAATGATGATAATGATGATATTGGAGATAATGATGATAATGATGATAATGATGATATTGGAGATAATGATGATATTGATGATAATAATGATGATAATGATGATGATAGTGATGATGATGATGATGATGATAGTGATGATGATAGTGATAATGATAGTAATAATGATAGTGGTAATGATGTTGATGGTGATAGTGATGATGATAATGATGATGATAGTGATGATGATAGTGATGATGATAGTGATGATGATAGTGATGATAATGGTGATGATAATAATGATGATGATAGTGATGATGATAGTGATGACGATAGTGATGATAATGGTGATGATAATGATGATGATGATGATAATGATGATGGTAATGATGATGATAATGATGATGATAATGATGATAATGATGATAGTGGTGATAATGTTGATAATGATGATAATAATGATTATGATGATAATGATGATTATGATGATAATGATGATAATAATGATAATGATGATAATGATGATAATAATGATAATGATGATAATGATGATAATGATGATAATGGTGATGATAATGATTACATTGATGATGGTGATAATGATGATAATGCTGATAATGATGATAATGATGATAATGATGATAACGATGATAATGATGATAATGATGATAATAATGATAATGATGATAATGATGATAATGATGATAATGGTGATGATAATAATTACATTGATGATGGTGATAATGATGATAATGCTGATAATGATGATAATGAGGATAATGAGGATAATGACGATAATGATGATAATGATGATAATGACGATAATGATGATAATGATGATAATGATGATAATGATGATATTGGAGATAATGATGATAATGATGATAATGATGATATTGGAGATAATGATGATAATGATGATAATGTTGATAATGATGATAATGATGATAATGATGATAATGATGATAGTGATGGTAATGATGACAATGATGATAGTGATGATAATGATGATATTGGAGATAATGATGATAATGGTGATGATGATGATAATGAAGATGATAATGATGATGATAGTGATGACGATAATGATGACGATGATGATGGTGATGATGATGATGATCATCATAATGACGATGATTATGGAGATGATGATGATAATGATGAAGATGATTATGATGGTGATAATGATGATGATAATGATAATGATGATAATGATGATGATAATTATGATAATGATGATAATGATGATAATGATGATAATGATGATAGTGATGATAATAATGATTGTGATGATAGTGATGATAGTGATGATAGTGATGATAGTGATGATAATGATGATGGTAATGATGATAATGATGATAATGATGATAATGATGATAATAATGATACTGATGATAACGATGATAATGATGATAATGATGATAATGATGATAATGATGATAATGATGATAATGGTGATCATGATAATGACGATAATGATGATGATAATGATGACGATAATGATGATGATAATGATGATAATGATGATAATGACGATAATGATGATAATGATGATAATGATGATAATGATGATATTGGAGATAATGATGATAATGATGATAATGATGATATTGGAGATAATGATGATAATGATGATAATGTTGATAATGATGATAATGACGATAATGATGATAATGATGATAATGATGATAATGACGATAATGATGATAATGATGATAATGATGATAATGATGATATTGGAGATAATGATGATAATGATGATAATGATGATATTGGAGATAATGATGATATTGATGATAATAATGATGATAATGATGATGATAGTGATGATGATAGTGATAATGATAGTAATAATGATAGTGGTAATGATGTTGATGGTGATAGTGATGATGATAATTATGATGATAGTGATGATGATAGTGATGATGATAGTGATGATAATGGTGATGATAATAATGACGATGATAGTGATGATGATAGTGATGACGATAGTGATGATAATGGTGATGATAATGATGATGATGATGATGATAATGATGATAATGATGATGATAATGATGATAATGATGATATTGGAGATAATGATGATAATGATGATAATGTTGATAATGATGATAATGATGATAGTGATTGTAATGATGACAATGATGATAGTGATGATAATGATGATAGTGATGATAATGATGATTGTGATGATAATGATGATAATGATAATAATGATGACAATGATGATAATGATTATAATGATGATAATGGTGATAATGATGATAATGCTGATAATGATGATAATGATGATAATGATGATAATGATGATAATTATGATCATGATGATAATGATGATAATGATGATAGTGATGATAATGATGATATTCGAAATAATGATGATAATGATGATAATGATGATAATGATGATAATGATGATAATTATGATCATGATGCTAATGATGATAATGATGATAATGATGATAATGATGATAATGATGATGATAATGGTGATGATATTGATGATGATAATGATGATGATAATGATGTTGATAATGATGATGATAATGATGATGATAATGATGATGATAATGATGATGATAATGATGATGATAATGATGATGATAATGATGATAATGATGATAATAATGATACTGATGATAACGATGATAATGATGAAAATGATGATAATGATGATAATGATGATAATTATGATCATGATGATAATGATGATAATGGTGATAATGATGATAATGATGATAATGATGATAATGATGATAACGATGATAATGATGATAATGATGATAATAATGATAATGATGATAATGATGATAATGATGATAATGGTGATGATAATGATGACATTGATGATGGTGATAATGATGATAATGCTGATAATGATGATAATGAGGATAATGAGGATAATGACGATAATGATGATAATGATGATAATGACGATAATGATGATAATGATGATAATGATGATAATGATGATATTGGAGATAATGATGATAATGATGATAATGATGATAATGATGATATTGGAGATAATGATGATAATGATGATAATGTTGATAATGATGATAATGATGATAATGATGATAATGATGATAGTGATGGTAATGATGACAATGATGATAGTGATGATAATGATGATATTGGAGATAATGATGATAATGGTGATGATGATGATAATGAAGATGATAATGATGATGATAGTGATGACGATAATGATGACGATGATGATGGTGATGATGATGATCATCATCATAATGACGATGATTATGGAGATGATGATGATAATGATGAAGATGATTATGATGGTGATAATGATGATGATAATGATAATGATGATAATGATGATTATAATTATGATAATGATGATAATGATGATGATGATGATAATGATGATAGTGATGATAATAATGATTGTGATGATAGTGATGATAGTGATGATAGTGATGATAGTGATGATAATGATGATGGTAATGATGATAATGATGATAATGATGATAATGATGATAATGGTGATCATGATAATGATGATAATGATGATGATAATGATGACGATAATGATGATGATAATGGTGATAATGATGATAATGACGATAATGATGATAATGATGATAATGATGATAATGATGATATTGGAGATAATGATGATAATGATGATAATGATGATATTGGAGATAATGATGATAATGATGATAATGTTGATAATGATGATAATGATGATAATGATGATAATGATGATAATTATGATCATGATGATAATGATGATAATGGTGATAATGATGATAATGATTATAATGATGATAATGATGATAATGATGATAATGATGATAATGATGATAATGATGACAATGATGATAATGATTATAATGATGATAATGGTGATAATGATGATAATGCTGATAATGATGATAATGATGATAATGATGATAATGATGATAATTATGATCATGATGATAATGATGATAATGATGATAATTATGATCATGATGATAATGATGATAATGATGATAGTGATGATAGTGGTGATAATGATGATATTCGAGATAATGATTATAATGATGATAATGATGATAATGATGATAATGATGATAATGATGATGATAATGATGACGATAATGATGATGATAATGGTGATGATAATGATGATGATAATGATGATGATAATGATGATAATGATGATAATGATGATAATGATGATAATGATGATAATGATGATAATGATGATGATAATGGTGATGATGATGATAATAGTGATGATGATGATAATGATGATGATAATGATGATGATGATGATGATAATGATGATGATAATGATGATAATGATGATAATGATGATAATGATGATAATGATGATAATGATGATAATGATGATGATAATGATGATAATGATGATGATATTGATGATGATGATGATGATAGTGATGATGATAGTGATAATGATAGTGATGATAATGGTGATGCTAATGATGATGATAATGATGATGATAATGATGATAATAATGACACTGATGATAACGATAATAATGATGATAATGATGATAATGATGATAATCATGACAATGATGATAATGATGATAATGATGATAATTATGATCATGATGATAATGATGATAATGTTGATAATAATGATAATGATAATAATGGTGATAATGATGATCATGATGATAATGATGATAATGATGATAGTGATGATAGTGATGATAATGATGATGATAATGATGATGATAATGATGATGATAATGATGATGATAATGATGATAATAATGATACTGATGATAACGATAATAATGATGATAATGATGATAATGATGATAATCATGACAACCATGATAATGATGATAATGATGATAATTATGATCATGATGATAATGATGATAATGTTGATAATGATAATGATAATAATGGTGATAATGATGATAATGATGATAATGATGATAATGATGATAATGATGATAATGATGATAATGATGACAATGATGTTAATTATGATAATCATCACAATGATGATAATGATGATAATCATCATAATGATGATAATGATGATAATGATGACAATGATGATAATGATGATAATGGTGATAATTATGATCATGATGATAATGATGATAATGTTGATAATAATGATAATGATGATAATGGTGATAATGATGATAATGATGATAATGATGATAATGATGATAATGATGACAATGATGATAATTATGATAATGATGATAATGGTGATAATGATGATAATGCTGATAAAGATGATAATGACGATAATGATGATAATGATGATAATTATGATAATGATTATAATGATGATAGTGATGATAGTGGTGATAATGATGATATTCGAGATAATGATGATAATGATGATAATGATGATAATGATGATAATGATGATAATGATGGTATTGGAGATAATGATGATAATGGTGATGATGATGATAATGAAGATGATAATGATGATGATAATGATGACGATAATGATGACGATGATGATGGTGATGATGATGATGATCATCATAATGACGATGATTATGGAGATGATGATGATAATGATGAAGATGATGATGATGGTGATAATGATGATGATAATGATAATGATGATAATGATGATGATAATTATGATAATGATGATAATGATGATAATGATGATAATGATGATAGTGATGATAATGATGATATTGGAGATAATGATAATGGTGATGATGATGATAATAGTGATGATGATGATAATGATGATGATAATGATGATGATGATGATAATGATGATGATAATGATGATACTGATGATAACGATGATAATGATGATAATGATGATAATGATGATAATGATGATAATGATGATAATGGTGATCATGATAATGATGATAATGATGATGATAATGATGACGATAATGATGATGATAATGGTGATAATGATGATAATGACGATAATGATGATAATGATGATAATGATGATAATGATGATATTGGAGATAATGATGATAATGATGATAACGATGATATTGGAGATAATGATGATAATGATGATAATGTTGATAATGATGATAATGATGATAATGATGATAATGATGATAGTGATTGTAATGATGACAATGATGATAGTGATGATAATGATGATAGTGATGATAATGATGATTGAGATGATAATGATGATAATGATAATAATGATGACAATGATGATAATGACTATAATGATGATAATGGTGATAATGATCATAATGCTGATAATGATGATAATGATGATAATGATGATAATGATGATAATTATGATCATGATGATAATGATGATAATGATGATAATTATGATCATGATGATAATGATGATAGTGATGATAGTGGTGATAATGATGATGATAATGATGATGATAATGATGATGATAATGATGATGATAATGATGATAATAATGATACTGATGATAACAATAATAATGATGATAATGATGATAATGATGATAATCATGACAATGATGATAATGATGATAATGATGATAATTATGATCATGATGATAATGATGATAATGTTGATAATAATGATAATGATAATAATGGTGATAATGATGATAATGATGATAATGATGATAATGATGATAATGATGATAATGATGACAATGATGTTAATTATGATAATCATCACAATGATGATAATGATGATAATCATCATAATGATGATAATGATGATAATGATGACAATGATGATAATGATGATAATGGTGATAATTATGATCATGATGATAATGATGATAATGTTGATAATAATGATAATGATGATAATGGTGATAATGATGATAATGATGATAATGATGATAATGATGATAATGATGACAATGATGATAATTATGATAATGATGATAATGGTGATAATGACGATAATGCTGATAAAGATGATAATGACGATAATGATGATAATGATGATAATTATGATAATGATTATAATGATGATAGTGATGATAGTGGAGATAATGATGATATTCGAGATAATGATGATAATGATGATAATAATGATAATGATGATAATGATGATGATAATGATGATGATAATGATTATGATAATGGTGATGATAATGATGATAATGATCGTAATGATGATAATGATGATGATGATGATAGTGATGATAGTGATGATAATGATGTTAGTGATGATAATAATGATTGTGATGATAGTGATGATAGTGATGATAGTGATGATAGTGATGATAATGATGATGGTAATGATGATAATGATGATAATGATGATAATGAAGATAATAATGATACTGATGATAACGATGATAATGATGATAATGATGATAATGATCATAATGATGATAATGATGATAATGATGATAATGATGATAATGATGATAATGGTGATCATGATAATGATGATAATGATGATGATAATGATGACGATAATGATGATGATAATGGTGATAATGATGATAATGACGATAATGATGATAATGATGATAATGATGATAATGATGATATTGGAGATAATGATGATAATGATGATAATGATGATATTGGAGATAATGATGATAATGATGATAATGTTGATAATGATGATAATGATGATAATGATGATAATGATGATAACGATGATAATGATGATAATGATGATAATCATGATAATTATGATCATGATTATAATGACGATAATGATGATAATGATGATAATGATGACAATGACGATAATGATGATAATGATGATAATGACGATAATGATGATAATGATGATAATGATGATAATGATGATAATGATGATATTGGAGATAATGATGATAATGATGATAATGACGATAATGATGATAATGATGATAATGATGATAATGATGATATTGGAGATAATGATGATAATGATGATAATGATGATATTGGAGATAATGATGATAATGTTGATAATGCTGATAATGACGATAATGATGATAATGATGATAATGATGATAATGACGATAATGATGATAATGATGATAATGATGATAATGATGATATTGGAGATAATGATGATAATGATGATAATGATGATATTGGAGATAATGATGATATTGATGATAATAATGATGATAATGATGATGATAGTGATGATGATGATGATGATGATAGTGATGATGATAGTGATAATGATAGTAATAATGATAGTGGTAATGATGTTGATGGTGATAGTGATGATGATAATGATGATGATAGTGATGATGATAGTGATGATGATAGTGATGATGATAGTGATGATAATGGTGATGATAATAATGATGATGATAGTGATGATGATAGTGATGACGATAGTGATGATAATGGTGATGATAATGATGATGATGATGATAATGATGATGGTAATGATGATGATAATGATGATGATAATGATGATAATGATGATAGTGGTGATAATGTTGATAATGATGATAATAATGATTATGATGATAATGATGATTATGATGATAATGATGATAATGATGATAATGATGATAATAATGATAATGATGATAATGATGATAATGATGATAATGGTGATGATAATGATTACATTGATGATGGTGATAATGATGATAATGCTGATAATGATGATAATGATGATAATGATGATAACGATGATAATGATGATAATGATGATAATAATGATAATGATGATAATGATGATAATGATGATAATGGTGATGATAATGATTACATTGATGATGGTGATAATGATGATAATGCTGATAATGATGATAATGAGGATAATGAGGATAATGACGATAATGATGATAATGATGATAATGACGATAATGATGATAATGATGATAATGATGATAATGATGATATTGGAGATAATGATGATAATGATGATAATGATGATATTGGAGATAATGATGATAATGATGATAATGTTGATAATGATGATAATGATGATAATGATGATAATGATGATAGTGATGGTAATGATGACAATGATGATAGTGATGATAATGATGATATTGGAGATAATGATGATAATGGTGATGATGATGATAATGAAGATGATAATGATGATGATAGTGATGACGATAATGATGACGATGATGATGGTGATGATGATGATGATCATCATAATGACGATGATTATGGAGATGATGATGATAATGATGAAGATGATTATGATGGTGATAATGATGATGATAATGATAATGATGATAATGATGATGATAATTATGATAATGATGATAATAATGATAATGATGATAATGATGATAGTGATGATAATAATGATTGTGATGATAGTGATGATAGTGATGATAGTGATGATAGTGATGATAATGATGATGGTAATGATGATAATGATGATAATGATGATAATGATGATAATAATGATACTGATGATAACGATGATAATGATGATAATGATGATAATGATGATAATGATGATAATGATGATAATGGTGATCATGATAATGACGATAATGATGATGATAATGATGACGATAATGATGATGATAATGATGATAATGATGATAATGACGATAATGATGATAATGATGATAATGATGATAATGATGATATTGGAGATAATGATGATAATGATGATAATGATGATATTGGAGATAATGATGATAATGATGATAATGTTGATAATGATGATAATGACGATAATGATGATAATGATGATAATGATGATAATGACGATAATGATGATAATGATGATAATGATGATAATGATGATATTGGAGATAATGATGATAATGATGATAATGATGATATTGGAGATAATGATGATATTGATGATAATAATGATGATAATGATGATGATAGTGATGATGATAGTGATAATGATAGTAATAATGATAGTGGTAATGATGTTGATGGTGATAGTGATGATGATAATGATGATGATAGTGATGATGATAGTGATGATGATAGTGATGATAATGGTGATGATAATAATGACGATGATAGTGATGATGATAGTGATGACGATAGTGATGATAATGGTGATGATAATGATGATGATGATGATGATAATGATGATGATAATGATGATAATGATGATATTGGAGATAATGATGATAATGATGATAATGTTGATAATGATGATAATGATGATAGTGATTGTAATGATGACGATGATGATAGTGATGATAATGATGATAGTGATGATAATGATGATTGTGATGATAATGATGATAATGATAATAATGATGACAATGATGATAATGATTATAATGATGATAATGGTGATAATGATGATAATGCTGATAATGATGATAATGATGATAATGATGATAATGATGATAATTATGATCATGATGATAATGATGATAATGATGATAGTGATGATAATGATGATATTCGAAATAATGATGATAATGATGATAATGATGATAATGATGATAATGATGATAATTATGATCATGATGCTAATGATGATAATGATGATAATGATGATAATGATGATAATGATGATGATAATGGTGATGATATTGATGATGATAATGATGATGATAATGATGTTGATAATGATGATGATAATGATGATGATAATGATGATGATAATGATGATGATAATGATGATGATAATGATGATGATAATGATGATAATGATGATAATAATGATACTGATGATAACGATGATAATGATGAAAATGATGATAATGATGATAATGATGATAATTATGATCATGATGATAATGATGATAATGGTGATAATGATGATAATGATGATAATGATGATAATGATGATAATGATGATAACGATGATAATGATGATAATGATGATAATAATGATAATGATGATAATGATGATAATGATGATAATGGTGATGATAATGATGACATTGATGATGGTGATAATGATGATAATGCTGATAATGATGATAATGAGGATAATGAGGATAATGACGATAATGATGATAATGATGATAATGACGATAATGATGATAATGATGATAATGATGATAATGATGATATTGGAGATAATGATGATAATGATGATAATGATGATATTGGAGATAATGATGATAATGATGATAATGTTGATAATGATGATAATGATGATAATGATGATAATGATGATAGTGATGGTAATGATGACAATGATGATAGTGATGATAATGATGATATTGGAGATAATGATGATAATGGTGATGATGATGATAATGAAGATGATAATGATGATGATAGTGATGACGATAATGATGACGATGATGATGGTGATGATGATGATCATCATCATAATGACGATGATTATGGAGATGATGATGATAATGATGAAGATGATTATGATGGTGATAATGATGATGATAATGATAATGATGATAATGATGATTATAATTATGATAATGATGATAATGATGATAATGATGATAATGATGATAGTGATGATAATAATGATTGTGATGATAGTGATGATAGTGATGATAGTGATGATAGTGATGATAATGATGATGGTAATGATGATAATGATGATAATGATGATAATGATGATAATGGTGATCATGATAATGATGATAATGATGATGATAATGATGACGATAATGATGATGATAATGGTGATAATGATGATAATGACGATAATGATGATAATGATGATAATGATGATAATGATGATATTGGAGATAATGATGATAATGATGATAATGATGATATTGGAGATAATGATGATAATGATGATAATGTTGATAATGATGATAATGATGATAATGATGATAATGATGATAATTATGATCATGATGATAATGATGATAATGGTGATAATGATGATAATGGTTATAATGATGATAATGATGATAATGATGATAATGATGATAATGATGATAATGATGACAATGATTATAATGATTATAATGATGATAATGGTGATAATGATGATAATGCTGATAATGATGATAATGATGATAATGATGATAATGATGATAATTATGATCATGATGATAATGATGATAATGATGATAATTATGATCATGATGATAATGATGATAATGATGATAGTGATGATAGTGGTGATAATGATGATATTCGAGATAATGATTATAATGATGATAATGATGATAATGATGATAATGATGATAATGATGATGATAATGATGACGATAATGATGATGATAATGGTGATGATAATGATGATGATAATGATGATGATAATGATGATAATGATGATAATGATGATAATGATGATAATGATGATAATGATGATAATGATGATGATAATGGTGATGATGATGATAATAGTGATGATGATGATAATGATGATGATAATGATGATGATGATGATGATAATGATGATGATAATGATGATAATGATGATAATGATGATAATGATGATAATGATGATAATGATGATAATGATGATGATAATGATGATAATGATGATGATATTGATGATGATGATGATGATGATAGTGATGATGATAGTGATAATGATAGTGATGATAATGGTGATGCTAATGATGATGATAATGATGATGATAATGATGATGATAATGATGATAATAATGATACTGATGATAACGATAATAATGATGATAATGATGATAATGATGATAATCATGACAATGATGATAATGATGATAATGATGATAATTATGATCATGATGATAATGATGATAATGTTGATAATAATGATAATGATAATAATGGTGATAATGATGATCATGATGATAATGATGATAATGATGATAGTGATGATAGTGATGATAATGATGATGATAATGATGATGATAATGATGATGATAATGATGATGATAATGATGATGATAATGATGATAATAATGATACTGATGATAACGATAATAATGATGATAATGATGATAATGATGATAATCATGACAACCATGATAATGATGATAATGATGATAATTATGATCATGATGATAATGATGATAATGTTGATAATGATAATGATAATAATGGTGATAATGATGATAATGATGATAATGATGATAATGATGATAATGATGATAATGATGACAATGATGTTAATTATGATAATCATCACAATGATGATAATGATGATAATCATCATAATGATGATAATGATGATAATGATGACAATGATGATAATGATGATAATGGTGATAATTATGATCATGATGATAATGATGATAATGTTGATAATAATGATAATGATGATAATGGTGATAATGATGATAATGATGATAATGATGATAATGATGATAATGATGATAATGATGACAATGATGATAATTATGATAATGATGATAATGGTGATAATGATGATAATGCTGATAAAGATGATAATGACGATAATGATGATAATGATGATAATTATGATAATGATTATAATGATGATAGTGATGATAGTGGTGATAATGATGATATTCGAGATAATGATGATAATGATGATAATGATGATAATGATGATAATGATGATAATGATGGTATTGGAGATAATGATGATAATGGTGATGATGATGATAATGAAGATGATAATGATGATGATAATGATGACGATAATGATGACGATGATGATGGTGATGATGATGATGATCATCATAATGACGATGATTATGGAGATGATGATGATAATGATGAAGATGATGATGATGGTGATAATGATGATGATAATGATAATGATGATAATGATGATGATAATTATGATAATGATGATAATGATGATAATGATGATAATGATGATAGTGATGATAATGATGATATTGGAGATAATGTTAATGGTGATGATGATGATAATAGTGATGATGATGATAATGATGATGATAATGATGATGATGATGATAATGATGATGATAATGATGATACTGATGATAACGATGATAATGATGATAATGATGATAATGATGATAATGATGATAATGATGATAATGGTGATCATGATAATGATGATAATGATGATGATAATGATGACGATAATGATGATGATAATGGTGATAATGATGATAATGACGATAATGATGATAATGATGATAATGATGATAATGATGATAATGATGATATTGGAGATAATGATGATAATGATGATAACGATGATATTGGAGATAATGATGATAATGATGATAATGTTGATAATGATGATAATGATGATAATGATGATAATGATGATAGTGATTGTAATGATGACAATGATGATAGTGATGATAATGATGATAGTGATGATAATGATGACTGAGATGATAATGATGATAATGATAATAATTATGACAATGATGATAATGATGATAATGGTGATAATTATGATCATGATGATAATGATGATAATGATGATAATGCTGATAATGATGATAATGATGATAATGATGATAATGATGATAATTATGATCATGATGATAATGATGATAATGATGATAATTATGATCATGATGATAATGATGATAGTGATGATAGTGGTGATAATGATGATGATAATGATGATGATAATGATGATGATAATGATGATGATAATGATGATAATAATGATACTGATGATAACAATAATAATGATGATAATGATGATAATGATGATAATCATGATAATGACGATAATGATGATAATGATGATAATGATGATAATGATGATATTGGAGATAATGATGATAATGATGATAATGATGATATTGGAGATAATGATGATAATGATGATAATGTTGATAATGATGATAATGACGATAATGATGATAATGATGATAATGATGATAATGACGATAATGATGATAATGATGATAATGATGATAATGATGATATTGGAGATAATGATGATAATGATGATAATGATGATATTGGAGATAATGATGATATTGATGATAATAATGATGATAATGATGATGATAGTGATGATGATGATGATGATGATAGTGATGATGATAGTGATAATGATAGTAATAATGATAGTGGTAATGATGTTGATGGTGATAGTGATGATGATAATGATGATGATAGTGATGATGATAGTGATGATGATAGTGATGATAATGGTGATGATAATAATGATGATGATAGTGATGATGATAGTGATGACGATAGTGATGATAATGGTGATGATAATGATGATGATGATGATGATAATGATGATGATAATGATGATAATGATGATATTGGAGATAATGATGATAATGATGATAATGTTGATAATGATGATAATGATGATAATGATGATAATGATGATAGTGATTGTAATGATGACAATGATGATAGTGATGATAATGATGATAGTGATGATAATGATGATTGTGATGATAATGATGATAATGATAATAATGATGACAATGATGATAATGATTATAATGATGATAATGGTGATAATGATGATAATGCTGATAATGATGATAATGATGATAATGATGATAATAATGATAATTATGATCATGATGATAATGATGATAATGATGATAGTGATGATAATGATGATATTCGAAATAATGATGATAATGATGATAATGATGATAATGATGATAATGATGATAATTATGATCATGATGCTAATGATGATAATGATGATAATGATGATAATGATGATAATGATGATGATAATGGTGATGATATTGATGATGATAATGATGATGATAATGATGTTGATAATGATGATGATAATGATGATGATAATGATGATGATAATGATGATGATAATGATGATGATAATGATAATGATAATGATGATAATGATGATAATAATGATACTGATGATAACGATGATAATGATGAAAATGATGATAATGATGATAATGATGATAATTATGATCATGATGATAATGATGATAATGGTGATAATGATGATAATGATGATAATGATGATAATGATGATAATGATGATAACGATGATAATGATGATAATGATGATAATAATGATAATGATGATAATGATGATAATGATGATAATGGTGATGATAATGATGACATTGATGATGGTGATAATGATGATAATGCTGATAATGATGATAATGAGGATAATGAGGATAATGACGATAATGATGATAATGATGATAATGACGATAATGATGATAATGATGATAATGATGATAATGATGATATTGGAGATAATGATGATAATGATGATAATGATGATATTGGAGATAATGATGATAATGATGATAATGTTGATAATGATGATAATGATGATAATGATGATAATGATGATAGTGATGGTAATGATGACAATGATGATAGTGATGATAATGATGATATTGGAGATAATGATGATAATGGTGATGATGATGATAATGAAGATGATAATGATGATGATAGTGATGACGATAATGATGACGATGATGATGGTGATTATGATGATCATCATCATAATGACGATGATTATGGAGATGATGATGATAATGATGAAGATGATTATGATGGTGATAATGATGATGATAATGATAATGATGATAATGATGATAATAATGATACTGATGATAACGATGATAATAATGAAAATGATGATAATGATGATAATGATGATAATGATGATAATGATGATAGTGATGATAATTATGATCATGATGATAATGATGATAATGATGATAATGATGATGATAATGATGATAATGATGATGATATTGATGATGATGATGATGATGATAGTGATGATGATAGTGATAATGATAGTGATGATAATGGTGATGCTAATGATGATGATAATGATGATGATAATGATGATAATAATGATACTGATGATAACGATAATAATGATGATAATGATGATAATGATGATAATCATGACAATGATGATAACGATGATAATGATGATAATTATGATCATGATGATAATGATGATAATGTTGATAATAATGATAATGATAATAATGGTGATAATGATGATCATGATGATAATGATGATAATGATGATAGTGATGATAGTGATGATAATGATGATGATAATGATGATGATAATGATGATGATAATGATGATGATAATGATGATAATAATGATACTGATGATAACGATAATAATAATGATAATGATGATAATGATGATAATCATGACAACCATGATAATGATGATAATGATGATAATTATGATCATGATGATAATGATGATAATGTTGATAATGATAATGATAATAATGGTGATAATGATGATAATGATGATAATGATGATAATGATGATAATGATGATAATGATGACAATGATGTTAATTATGATAATCATCACAATGATGATAATGATGATAATCATCATAATGATGATAATGATGATAATGATGACAATGATGATAATGATGATAATGGTGATAATTATGATCATGATGATAATGATGATAATGTTGATAATAATGATAATGATGATAATGGTGATAATGATGATAATGATGATAATGATGATAATGATGATAATGATGATAATGATGACAATGATGATAATTATGATAATGATGATAATGGTGATAATGATGATAATGCTGATAAAGATGATAATGACGATAATGATGATAATGATGATAATTATGATAATGATTATAATGATGATAGTGATGATAGTGGTGATAATGATGATATTCGAGATAATGATGATAATGATGATAATGATGATAATGATGATAATGATGATAATGATGGTATTGGAGATAATGATGATAATGGTGATGATGATGATAATGAAGATGATAATGATGATGATAATGATGACGATAATGATGACGATGATGATGGTGATGATGATGATGATCATCATAATGACGATGATTATGGAGATGATGATGATAATGATGAAGATGATGATGATGGTGATAATGATGATGATAATGATAATGATGATAATGATGATGATAATTATGATAATGATGATAATGATGATAATGATGATAATGATGATAGTGATGATAATGATGATATTGGAGATAATGATAATGGTGATGATGATGATAATAGTGATGATGATGATAATGATGATGATAATGATGATGATGATGATAATGATGATGATAATGATGATACTGATGATAACGATGATAATGATGATAATGATGATAATGATGATAATGATGATAATGATGATAATGGTGATCATGATAATGATGATAATGATGATGATAATGATGACGATAATGATGATGATAATGGTGATAATGATGATAATGACGATAATGATGATAATGATGATAATGATGATAATGATGATATTGGAGATAATGATGATAATGATGATAACGATGATATTGGAGATAATGATGATAATGATGATAATGTTGATAATGATGATAATGATGATAATGATGATAATGATGATAGTGATTGTAATGATGACAATGATGATAGTGATGATAATGATGATAGTGATGATAATGATGATTGAGATGATAATGATGATAATGATAATAATGATGACAATGATGATAATGACTATAATGATGATAATGGTGATAATGATGATAATGCTGATAATGATGATAATGATGATAATGATGATAATGATGATAATTATGATCATGATGATAATGATGATAATGATGATAATTATGATCATGATGATAATGATGATAGTGATGATAGTGGTGATAATGATGATGATAATGATGATGATAATGATGATGATAATGATGATGATAATGATGATAATAATGATACTGATGATAACAATAATAATGATGATAATGATGATAATGATGATAATCATGACAATGATGATAATGATGATAATGATGATAATTATGATCATGATGATAATGATGATAATGTTGATAATAATGATAATGATAATAATGGTGATAATGATGATAATGATGATAATGATGATAATGATGATAATGATGATAATGATGACAATGATGTTAATTATGATAATCATCACAATGATGATAATGATGATAATGATCGTAATGATGATAATGATGATGATGATGATAGTGATGATAGTGATGATAATGATGTTAGTGATGATAATAATGATTGTGATGATAGTGATGATAGTGATGATAGTGATGATAGTGATGATAATGATGATGGTAATGATGATAATGATGATAATGATGATAATGATGATAATAATGATACTGATGATAACGATGATAATGATGATAATGATGATAATGATGATAATGATGATAATGATGATAATGATGATAATGATGATAATGATGATAATGGTGATCATGATAATGATGATAATGATGATGATAATGATGACGATAATGATGATGATAATGGTGATAATGATGATAATGACGATAATGATGATAATGATGATAATGATGATAATGATGATAATGATGATATTGGAGATAATGATGATAATGATGATAATGATGATATTGGAGATAATGATGATAATGATGATAATGTTGATAATGATGATAATGATGATAATGATGATAATGATGATAACGATGATAATGATGATAATGATGATAATCATGATAATTATGATCATGATTATAATGACGATAATGATGATAATGATGATAATGATGACAATGATGATAATGATGATAATGATGATAATGCTGATAATGATGATAATGATGATAGTGATGATAATGATGATAATGATGATAATGATGATAATGATGATAATGATGATAGTGATGATAATGATGATATTCGAAATAATGATGATAATGATGATAATGATGATAATTATGATCATGATGACAATGATGATAATGATGATAATGATGATAATTATGATCATGATGATAATGATGATAATGGTGATAATGATGATAATGATGATAATGATGATAATGATGATAATGATGATAACGATGATAATGATGATAATGATGATAATGATGATAATGATGATAATGATGATAATGATGATAATGGTGATGATAATGATGATAATGGTGATGATAATGATGATAATGGTGATGGTGATAATGATGATAATGCTGATAATGATGATAATGAGGATAATGATGATAATGACGATAATGATGATAATGATGATAATGATGATAATGACGATAATGATGATAATGATGATAATGATGATAATGATGATATTGGAGATAATGATGATAATGATGATAATGATGATATTGGAGATAATGATGATAATGATGATAATGTTGATAACGATGATAATGATGATAATGATGATAATGATGATAATGATGATAGTGATGGTAATGATGACAATGATGATAGTGATGATAATGATGATATTCGAGATAATGATGACAATGATGATAATGATGATAATGATGATAATTATGATCATGATGATAATGATGATAATGATGATAATGATGATAATGATGATAATGATGATAATGATGATAATGATGATAATGATGATAATGATGATAATGATGATAATGATGACAATGATGATAATGATTATAATGATGATAATGGTGATAATGATGATAATGCTGATAATGATGATAATGATGATAATGATGATAATGATGATAATTATGATCATGATGATAATGATGATAATGATGATAATTATGCTCATGATGATAATGATGATAATGATGATAGTGATGATAGTGGTGATAATGATGATATTCGAGATAATGATTACAATGATGATAATGATGATAATGATGATAATGTTGATAATGATGATGATAATGATGACGATAATGATGATGATAATGGTGATGATAATGATGATGATAATGATGATGATAATGATGATGATGATGATAATGATGATGATAATGATGATGATAATGATGATAATGATGATAATGATGATAGTGATGATAATGATGGTATTGCAGATAATGATGATAATGGTGATGATGATGATAATGAAGATGATAATGATGATGATAATGATGACGATAATGATGACGATGATGATGGTGATGATGATGATGATCATCATAATGACGATGATTATGGAGATGATGATGATAATGATGAAGATGATGATGGTGGTGATAATGATGATGATAATGATAATGATGATAATGATGATGATAATTATGATAATGATGATAATGATGACAATGATGATAATGATAATAGTGATGATAATGATGATATAGGAGATAATGATAATGGTGATGATGATGATAATGGTGATAATGATGATAATGATGATAATGGTGATGATAATGATTACATTGATGATGGTGATAATGATGATAATGCTGATAATGATGATAATGAGGATAATGATGATAATGACGATAATGATGATAATGATGATAATGACGATAATGATGATAATAATGATAATGATGATAATGATGATAATGATGATATTGGAGATAATGATGATAATGATGATAATGACGATAATGATGATAATGATGATAATGATGATAATGATGATATTGGAGATAATGATGATAATGATGATAATGATGATATTGGAGATAATGATGATAATGTTGATAATGATGATAATGACGATAATGATGATAATGATGATAATGATGATAATGACGATAATGATGATAATGATGATAATAATGATAATGATGATAATGATGATAATGATGATAATGGTGATGATAATGATGACATTGATGATGGTGATAATGATGATAATGCTGATAATGATGATAATGAGGATAATGAGGATAATGACGATAATGATGATAATGATGATAATGACGATAATGATGATAATGATGATAATGATGATAATGATGATATTGGAGATAATGATGATAATGATGATAATGATGATATTGGAGATAATGATGATAATGATGATAATGTTGATAATGATGATAATGATGATAATGATGATAATGATGACAATGATGTTAATTATGATAATCATCACAATGATGATAATGATGATAATCATCATAATGATGATAATGATGATAATGATGACAATGATGATAATGATGATAATGGTGATAATTATGATCATGATGATAATGATGATAATGTTGATAATAATGATAATGATGATAATGGTGATAATGATGATAATGATGATAATGATGATAATGATGATAATGATGATAATGATGACAATGATGATAATTATGATAATGATGATAATGGTGATAATGGTGATAATGCTGATAAAGATGATAATGACGATAATGATGATAATGATGATAATTATGATAATGATTATAATGATGATAGTGATGATAGTGGTGATAATGATGATATTCGAGATAATGATGATAATGATGATAATGATGATAATGATGATAATGATGATAATGATGGTATTGGAGATAATGATGATAATGGTGATGATGATGATAATGAAGATGATAATGATGATGATAATGATGACGATAATGATGACGATGATGATGGTGATGATGATGATGATCATCATAATGACGATGATTATGGAGATGATGATGATAATGATAAAGATGATGATGATGGTGATAAGGATGATGATAATGATAATGATGATAATGATGATGATAATTATGATAATGATGATAATGATGATAATGATGATAATGATGATAGTGATGATAATGATGATATTGGAGATAATGATAATGGTGATGATGATGATAATAGTGATGATGATGATAATGATGATGATAATGATGATGATGATGATAATGATGATGATAATGATGATACTGATGATAACGATGATAATGATGATAATGATGATAATGATGATAATGATGATAATGATGATAATGGTGATCATGATAATGATGATAATGATGATGATAATGATGACGATAATGATGATGATAATGGTGATAATGATGATAATGACGATAATGATGATAATGATGATAATGATGATAATGATGATATTGGAGATAATGATGATAATGATGATAACGATGATATTGGAGATAATGATGATAATGATGATAATGTTGATAATGATGATAATGATGATAATGATGATAATGATGATAGTGATTGTAATGATGACAATGATGATAGTGATGATAATGATGATAGTGATGATAATGATGATTGAGATGATAATGATGATAATGATAATAATGATGACAATGATGATAATGACTATAATGATGATAATGGTGATAATGATGATAATGCTGATAATGATGATAATGATGATAATGATGATAATGATGATAATTATGATCATGATGATAATGATGATAATGATGATAATTATGATCATGATGATAATGATGATAGTGATGATAGTGGTGATAATGATGATGATAATGATGATGATAATGATGATGATAATGATGATGATAATGATGATAATAATGATACTGATGATAACAATAATAATGATGATAATGATGATAATGATGATAATCATGACAATGATGATAATGATGATAATGATGATAATTATGATCATGATGATAATGATGATAATGTTGATAATAATGATAATGATAATAATGGTGATAATGATGATAATGATGATAATGATGATAATGATGATAATGATGATAATGATGACAATGATGTTAATTATGATAATCATCACAATGATGATAATGATGATAATGATCGTAATGATGATAATGATGATGATGATGATAGTGATGATAGTGATGATAATGATGTTAGTGATGATAATAATGATTGTGATGATAGTGATGATAGTGATGATAGTGATGATAGTGATGATAATGATGATGGTAATGATGATAATGATGATAGTGATGATAATGATGATAATAATGATACTGATGATAACGATGATAATGATGATAATGATGATAATGATCATAATGATGATAATGATGATAATGATGATAATAATGATAATGATGATAATGGAGATCATGATAATGATGATAATGACGATGATAATGATGACGATAATGATGATGATAATGGTGATAATGATGATAATGACGATAATGATGATAATGATGATAATGATGATAATGATGATATTGGAGATAATGATGATAATGATGATAATGATGATATTGGAGATAATGATGATAATGATGATAATGTTGATAATGATGATAATGATGATAATGATGATAATGATGATAACGATGATAATGATGATAATGATGATAATCATGATAATTATGATCATGATTATAATGACGATAATGATGATAATGATGATAATGATGACAATGATGGTAATGATGATAATGATGATAATGCTGATAATGATGATAATGATGATAGTGATGATAATGATGATAATGATGATAATGATGATAATGATGATAATGATGATAGTGATGATAATGATGATATTCGAAATAATGATGATAATGATGATAATGATGATAATTATGATCATGATGACAATGATGATAATGATGATAATGATGATAATTATGATCATTGTGATAATGATGATAATGGTGATAATGATGATAATGATGATAATGATGATAATGATGATAATGATGATAACGATGATAATGATGATAATGATGATAATGATGATAATGATGATAATGATGATAATGATGATAATGGTGATGATAATGATGATAATGGTGATGGTGATAATGATGATAATGCTGATAATGATGATAATGAGGATAATGATGATAATGACGATAATGATGATAATGATGATAATGACGATAATGATGATAATGATGATAATGATGATAATGATGATATTGGAGATAATGATGATAATGATGATAATGATGATATTGGAGATAATGATGATAATGATGATAATGTTGATAACGATGATAATGATGATAATGATGATAATGATGATAATGATGATAGTGATGGTAATGATGACAATGATGATAGTGATGATAATGATGATATTCGAGATAATGATGACAATGATGATAATGATGATAATGATGATAATTATGATCATGATGATAATGATGATAATGATGATAATGATGATAATGATGATAATGATGATAATGATGATAATGATGATAATGATGATAATGATGATAATGATGATAATGATGACAATGATGATAATGATTATAATGATGATAATGGTGATAATGATGATAATGCTGATAATGATGATAATGATGATAATGATGATAATGATGATAATTATGATCATGATGATAATGATGATAATGATGATAATTATGCTCATGATGATAATGATGATAATGATGATAGTGATGATAGTGGTGATAATGATGATATTCGAGATAATGATTATAATGATGATAATGATGATAATGATGATAATGTTGATAATGATGATGATAATGATGACGATAAGGATGATGATAATGGTGATGATAATGATGATGATAATGATGATGATAATGATGATGATGATGATAATGATGATGATAATGATGTTGATAATGATGATAATGATGATAATGATGATAATGATGATAGTGATGATAATGATGGTATTGCAGATAATGATGATAATGGTGATGATGATGATAATGAAGATGATAATGATGATGATAATGATGACGATAATGATGACGATGATGATGGTGATGATGATGATCATCATCATAATGACGATGATTATGGAGATGATGATGATAATGATGAAGATGATGATGATGGTGATAATGATGATGATAATGATAATGATGATAATGATGATGATAATTATGATAATGATGATAATGATGACAATGATGATAATGATAATAGTGATGATAATGATGATATAGGAGATAATGATAATGGTGATGATGATGATAATGGTGATAATGATGATAATGATGATAATGGTGATGATAATGATTACATTGATGATGGTGATAATGATGATAATGCTGATAATGATGATAATGAGGATAATGATGATAATGACGATAATGATGATAATGATGATAATGACGATAATGATGATAATGATGATAATGATGATAATGATGATAATGATGATATTGGAGATAATGATGATAATGATGATAATGACGATAATGATGATAATGATGATAATGATGATAATGATGATATTGGAGATAATGATGATAATGATGATAATGATGATATTGGAGATAATGATGATAATGTTGATAATGATGATAATGACGATAATGATGATAATGATGATAATGATGATAATGATGATAATGACGATAATGATGATAATGATGATAATGATGATAATGATGATATTGGAGATAATGATGATAATGATGATAATGATGATATTGGAGATAATGATGATATTGATGATAATAATGATGATAATGATGATGATAGTGATGATGATGATGATGATGATAGTGATGATGATAGTGATAATGATAGTAATAATGATAGTGGTAATGATGTTGATGGTGATAGTGATGATGATAATGATGATGATAGTGATGATGATAGTGATGATGATAGTGATGATGATAGTGATGATAATGGTGATGATAATAATGATGATGATAGTGATGATGATAGTGATGACGATAGTGATGATAATGGTGATGATAATGATGATGATGATGATAATGATGATGGTAATGATGATGATAATGATGATGATAATGATGATAGTGGTGATAATGTTGATAATGATGATAATAATGATTATGATGATAATGATGATTATGATGATAATGATGATAATGATGATAATGATGATAATAATGATAATGATGATAATGATGATAATGATGATAATGGTGATGATAATGATTACATTGATGATGGTGATAATGATGATAATGCTGATAATGATGATAATGACGATAATGATGATAATGATGATAATGATGATAATGATGATATTGGAGATAATGATGATAATGATGATAATGATGATATTGGAGATAATGATGATAATGATGATAATGTTGATAATGATGATAATGATGATAACGATGATAATGATGATAATGGTGATCATGATAATGATGATAATGATGATGATAATGATGACGATAATGATGATGATAATGATGATAATGATGATAATGACGATAATGATGATAATGATGATAATGATGATAATGATGATATTGGAGATAATGATGATAATGATGATAGTGATGATAATAATGATTGTGATGATAGTGATGATAGTGATGATAGTGATGATAGTGATGATAATGATGATGGTAATGATGATAATGATGATAATGATGATAATGATGATAATAATGATACTGATGATAACGATGATAATGATGATAATGATGATAATGATGATAATGATGATAATGATGATAATGGTGATCATGATAATGACGATAATGATGATGATAATGATGACGATAATGATGATGATAATGATGATAATGATGATAATGATGATAGTGATGATAATAATGATTGTGATGATAGTGATGATAGTGATGATAGTGATGATAGTGATGATAATGATGATGGTAATGATGATAATGATGATAATGATGATAATGATGATAATAATGATACTGATGATAACGATGATAATGATGATAATGATGATAATGATGATAATGATGATAATGATGATAATGGTGATCATGACAATGACGATAATGATGATGATAATGATGACGATAATGATGATGATAATGATGATAATGATGATAATGACGATAATGATGATAATGATGATAATGATGATAATGATGATATTGGAGATAATGATGATAATGATGATAATGATGATATTGGAGATAATGATGATAATGATGATAATGTTGATAATGATGATAATGACGATAATGATGATAATGATGATAATGATGATAATGACGATAATGATGATAATGATGATAATGATGATAATGATGATATTGGAGATAATGATGATAATGATGATAATGATGATATTGGAGATAATGATGATATTGATGATAATAATGATGATAATGATGATGATAGTGATGATGATGATGATGATGATAGTGATGATGATAGTGATAATGATAGTAATAATGATAGTGGTAATGATGTTGATGGTGATAGTGATGATGATAATGATGATGATAGTGATGATGATAGTGATGATGATAGTGATGATAATGGTGATGATAATAATGATGATGATAGTGATGATGATAGTGATGACGATAGTGATGATAATGGTGATGATAATGATGATGATGATGATGATAATGATGATGATAATGATGATAATGATGATATTGGAGATAATGATGATAATGATGATAATGTTGATAATGATGATAATGATGATAATGATGATAATGATGATAGTGATTGTAATGATGACAATGATGATAGTGATGATAATGATGATAGTGATGATAATGATGATTGTGATGATAATGATGATAATGATAATAATGATGACAATGATGATAATGATTATAATGATGATAATGGTGATAATGATGATAATGCTGATAATGCTGATAATGATGATAATGATGATAATGATGATAATAATGATAATTATGATCATGATGATAATGATGATAATGATGATAGTGATGATAATGATGATATTCGAAATAATGATGATAATGATGATAATGATGATAATGATGATAATGATGATAATTATGATCATGATGCTAATGATGATAATGATGATAATGATGATAATGATGATAATGATGATGATAATGGTGATGATATTGATGATGATAATGATGATGATAATGATGTTGATAATGATGATGATAATGATGATGATAATGATGATGATAATGATGATGATAATGATGATGATAATGATGATGATAATGATGATAATGATGATAATAATGATACTGATGATAACGATGATAATGATGAAAATGATGATAATGATGATAATGATGATAATTATGATCATGATGATAATGATGATAATGGTGATAATGATGATAATGATGATAATGATGATAATGATGATAATGATGATAACGATGATAATGATGATAATGATGATAATGATGATAATGATGATAATGATGATAATGGTGATGATAATGATGACATTGATGATGGTGATAATGATGATAATGCTGATAATGATGATAATGAGGATAATGAGGATAATGACGATAATGATGATAATGATGATAATGACGATAATGATGATAATGATGATAATGATGATAATGATGATATTGGAGATAATGATGATAATGATCATAATGATGATATTGGAGATAATGATGATAATGATGATAATGTTGATAATGATGATAATGATGATAATGATGATAATGATGATAGTGATGGTAATGATGACAATGATGATAGTGATGATAATGATGATATTGGAGATAATGATGATAATGGTGATGATGATGATAATGAAGATGATAATGATGATGATAGTGATGACGATAATGATGACGATGATGATGGTGATTATGATGATCATCATCATAATGACGATGATTATGGAGATGATGATGATAATGATGAAGATGATTATGATGGTGATAATGATGATGATAATGATAATGATGTTAATGATGATGATAATTATGATAATGATGATAATGATGATAATGATGATAATAATGATTGTGATGATATTGATGATAGTGATGATAGTGATGATAGTGATGATAATGATGATGGTAATGATGATAATGATGATAATGATGATAATGATGATAATAATGATACTGATGATAACGATGATAATGATGATAATGATGATAATGATGATAATGATGATAATGGTGATTATGATAATGATGATAATGATGATGATAATGATGACGATAATGATGATGATAATGATGATAATGATGATAATGACGATAATGATGATAATGATGATAATGATGATAATGATGATATTGGAGATAATGATGATAATGATGATAATGATGATATTGGAGATAATGATGATAATGATGATAATGTTGATAATGATGATAATGACGATAATGATGATAATGATGATAATGATGATAATGACGATAATGATGATAATGATGATAATGATGATAATGATGATATTGGAGATAATGATGATAATGATGATAATGAAGATATTGGAGATAATGATGATATTGTGATAATAATGATGATAATGATGATGATAGTGATGATGATGATGATGATGATAGTGATGATGATAGTGATAATGATAGTAATAATGATAGTCGTAATGATGTTGATGGTGATAGTGATGATGATAATGATGATGATAGTGATGATGATAGTGATGATGATAGTGATGATAATGGTGATGATAATAATGATGATGATAGTGATGATGATAGTGATGACGATAGTGATGATAATGATGATGATGATGATGATAATGATGATATTGGAGATAATGATGATAATGATGATAATGTTGATAATGATGATAATGATGATAATGATGATAATGATGATAGTGATTGTAATGATGACAATGATGATAGTGATGATAATGATGATAGTGATGATAATGATGATTGTGATGATAATGATGATTGTGATGATAATGATGATAATGATAATAATGATGACAATGATGATAATGATTATAATGATGATAATGGTGATAATGATGATAATGCTGATAATGATGATAATGATGATAATGATGATAATGATGATAATTATGATCATGATGATAATGATGATAATGATGATAGTGATGATAATGATGATATTCGAAATAATGATGATAATGATGATAATGATGATAATGATGATAATGATGATAATTATGATCATGATGCTAATGATGATAATGATGATAATGATGATAATGATGATAATTATGATCATGATGCTAATGATGATAATGATGATAATGATGATAATGATGATAATGATGATGATAATGGTGATGATATTGATGATGATAATGATGATGATAATGATGTTGATAATGATGATGATAATGATGATGATAATGATGATGATAATGATGATGATAATGATGATGATAATGATGATGATAATGATGATAATGATGATAATAATGATACTGATGATAACGATGATAATAATGAAAATGATGATAATGATGATAATGATGATAATGATGATAATGATGATAGTGATGATAATGATGATATTCGAAATAATGATGACAATGATGATAATGATGATAATTATGATAATTATGATCATGATGATAATGATGATAATGGTGATAATGATGATAATGATGATGATAATGATGATAATGATGATAATGATGATAATGATGACAATGATGATAATTATGATAATGATGATAATGGTGATAATGATGATAATGCTGATAAAGATGATAATGATGATAATGATGATAATGATGATAATTATGATCATGATGATAATGATGATAATGATGATAATTATGATCATGATGATAATGATGATAATGATGATAGTGATGATAGTGGTGATAATGATGATATTCGAGATAATGATTATAATGATGATAATGATGATAATGATGATAATGATGATAATGATGATAATGATGATAATGATGATAATGGTGATGATAATGATGATGAAAAGGATGATGATAATGATGATAATGATTATAATAATGATACTGATGATAACGATGATAATGATGATAATGGTGATAATGATGATAATGATCATAATGATCATAATGATAATGGTGATAATGATGATGATTTTTATGATGATGATAGTGATGATAGTGATGATAATGATGGTAGTGATGATAATGATGATAATTATGATCATGATGATAATGATGATAATGATGATAATTATGATCATGATGATAATGATGATAATGATGATAATCATGATAATGGCGATAATGTTTATAATGATGATAACGGTGATAATGATGATAATGATCGTAATGATGATAATGATAATGGTGATAATGATGATAATGATGATGATGATGATAGTGATGATAGTGAAGATAATGATGATAGTGATGATAATAATGATTGTGATGATAGTGATGATAGTGATGATAGTGATGATAGTGATGATAATGATGATGGTAATGATGATAATGATGATAATGATGATAATGATAATAATAATGATACTGATGATAACGATGATAATGATGATAATGATGATAATGATCATAATGATGATAATGATGATAATGATGATAATGATTATAATGATGATAATGGTGATCATGATAATGATGATAATGATGATGATAATGATGACGATAATGATGATGATAATGGTGATAATGATGATAATGACGATAATGATGATAATGATGATAATGATGATAATGATGATATTGGAGATAATGATGATAATGATGATAATGATGATATTGGAGATAATGATGATAATGATGATAATGTTGATAATGATGATAATGATGATAATGATGATAATGATGATAATTATGATCATGATGATAATGATGATAATGGTGATAATGATGATAATGATGATAATGATGATAATGATGATAATGATGATAATGATGATAATGATGATAATGATGACAATGATGATAATGATTATAATGATGATAATGGTGATAATGATGATAATGCTGATAATGATGATAATGATGATAATGATGATAATGATGATAATTATGATCATGATGATAATGATGATAATGATGATAATGATGATAATTATGATCATGATGATAATGATGATAATGATGATAGTGATGATAGTGGTGATAATGATGATATTCGAGATAATGATTATAATGATGTTAATGATGATAATGATGATAATGATGATAATGATGATGATAATGATGACGATAATGATGATGATAATGGTGATGATAATGATGATGATAATGATGATGATAATGATGATAATGATGATAATGATGATAATGATGATAATGATGATAATGATGATAATGATGATGATAATGATGATAATGATGATGATATTGATGATGATGATGATGATGATGATAATGATGATGATAATGATAATGATGATAATGATGATGATAATTATGATAATGATGATAATGATGATAATGATGATAATTATGATAGTGATGATATTGATGATATTGGAGATAATGATAATGGTGATGATGATGATAATAGTGATGATGATGATAATGATGATGATAATGATGATGATGATGATGATAATGATGATGATAATGATGATAATGATGATAATGATGATAATGATGATAATGATGATAATGATGATAATGATGATGATAATGATGATAATGATGATGATATTGATGATGATGATGATGATGATAGTGATGATGATAGTGATAATGATAGTGATGATAATGGTGATGATAATGATGATGATAATGATGATGATAATGATGATAATAATGATACTGATGATAACGATAATAATGATGATAATGATGATAATGATGATAATCATGACAATGATGATAATGATGATAATGATGATAATTATGATCATGATGATAATGATGATAATGTTGATAATAATGATAATGATAATAATGTTGATAATGATGATCATGATGATAATGATGATAATGATGATAGTGATGATAGTGGTGATAATGATGATGATAATGATGATGATAATGATGATGATAATGATGATGATAATGATGATAATAATGATACTGATGATAACGATAATAATGATGATAATGATGATAATGATGATAATCATGACAACCATGATAATGATGATAATGATGATAATTATGATCATGATGATAATGATGATAATGTTGATAATGATAATGATAATAATGGTGATAATGATGATAATGATGATAATGATGATAATGATGATAATGATGATAATGATGACAATGATGTTAATTATGATAATCATCACAATGATGATAATGATGATACTCATCATAATGATGATAATGATGATAATGATGACAATGATGATAATGATGATAATGGTGATAATTATGATCATGATGATAATGATGATAATGTTGATAATAATGATAATGATGATAATGGTGATAATGATGATAATGATGATAATGATGATAATGATGATAATGATGATAATGATGACAATGATGATAATTATGATAATGATGATAATGGTGATAATGATGATAATGCTGATAAAGATGATAATGACGATAATGATGATAATGATGATAATTATGATAATGATTATAATGATGATAGTGATGATAGTGGTGATAATGATGATATTCGAGATAATGATGATAATGATGATAATGATGATAATGATGATAATGATGATAATGATGGTATTGGAGATAATGGTGATAATGGTGATGATGATGATAATGAAGATGATAATGATGATGATAATGATGACGATAATGATGACGATGATGATGGTGATGATGATGATGATCATCATAATGACGATGATTATGGAGATGATGATGATAATGATGAAGATAATGATGATGGTGATAATGATGATGATAATGATAATGATGATAATGATGATGATAATTATGATAATGATGATAATGATGAAAATGATGATAATGATGATAGTGATGATAATGATGATAATGGTGATAATTATGATCATGATGATAATGATGATAATGTTGATAATAATGATAATGATGATAATGGTGATAAGGATGATAATGATGATAATGATGATAATGATGATAATGATGACAATGATGATAATTATGATAATGATGATAATGGTGATAATGACGATAATGCTGATAAAGATGATAATGACGATAATGATGATAATGATGATAATTATGATAATGATTATAATGATGATAGTGATGATAGTGGTGATAATGATGATATTCGAGATAATGATGATAATGATGATAATAATGATAATGATGATAATGATGATGATAATGATGATGATAATGATTATGATAATGGTGATGATAATGATGATAATGATCGTAATGATGATAATGATGATGATGATGATAGTGATGATAGTGATGATAATGATGTTAGTGATGATAATAATGATTGTGATGATAGTGATGATAGTGATGATAGTGATGATAGTGATGATAATGATGATGGTAATGATGATAATGATGATAATGATGATAATGATGATAATAATGATACTGATGATAACGATGATAATGATGATAATGATGATAATGATCATAATGATGATAATGATGATAATGATGATAATGATGATAATGATGATAATGGTGATCATGATAATGATGATAATGATGATGATAATGATGACGATAATGATGATGATAATGGTGATAATGATGATAATGACGATAATGATGATAATGATGATAATGATGATAATGATGATATTGGAGATAATGATGATAATGATGATAATGATGATATTGGAGATAATGATGATAATGTTGATAATGATGATAATGATGATAATGATGATAACGATGATAATGATGATAATGATGATAATCATGATAATTATGATCATGATTATAATGACGATAATGATGATAATGATGATAATGATGACAATGATGATAATGATGATAATGATGATAATGCTGATAATGATGATAATGATGATAGTGATGATAATGATGATAATGATGATAATGATGATAATGATGATAATGATGATAGTGATGATAATGATGATATTCGAAATAATGATGATAATGATGATAATGATGATAATTATGATCATGATGGCAATGATGATAATGATGATAATGATGATAATTATGATCATGATGATAATGATGATAATGGTGATAATGATGATAATGATGATAATGATGATAATGATGATAATGATGATAACGATGATAATGATGATAATGATGATAATGATGATAATGATGATAATGATGATAATGATGATAATGGTGATGATAATGATGATAATGGTGATGGTGATAATGATGATAATGCTGATAATGATGATAATGAGGATAATGGTGATAATGACGATAATGATGATAATGATGATAATGACGATAATGATGATAATGATGATAATGATGATAATGATGATATTGGAGATAATGATGATAATGATGATAATGATGATATTGGAGATAATGATGATAATGATGATAATGTTGATAACGATGATAATGATGATAATGATGATAATGATGATAATGATGATAGTGATGGTAATGATGACAATGATGATAGTGATGATAATGATGATATTCGAGATAATGATGACAATGATGATAATGATGATAATGATGATAATTATGATCATGATGATAATGATGATAATGGTGATAATGATGATAATGATGATAATGATGATAATGATGATAATGATGATAATGATGATAATGATGATAATGATGATAATGATGACAATGATGATAATGATTATAATGATGATAATGGTGATAATGATGATAATGCTGATAATGATGATAATGATGATAATGATGATAATGATGATAATTATGATCATGATGATAATGATGATAATGATGATAATTATGCTCATGATGATAATGATGATAGTGATGATAGTGGTGATAATGATGATATTCGAGATAATGATTATAATGATGATAATGATGATAATGATGATAATGTTGATAATGATGATGATAATGATGACGATAATGATGATGATAATGGTGATGATAATGATGATGATAATGATGATGATAATGATGATGATGATGATAATGATGATGATAATGATGATGATAATGATGATAATGATGATAATGATGATAATGATGATAGTGATGATAATGATGGTATTGCAGATAATGATGATAATGGTGATGATGATGATAATGAAGATGATAATGATGATGATAATGATGACGATAATGATGACGATGATGATGGTGATGATGATGATGATCATCATAATGACGATGATTATAGAGATGATGATGATAATGATGAAGATGATGATGATGGTGATAATGATGATGATAATGATAATGATGATAATGATGATGATAATTATGATAATGATGATAATGATGATAATGATGATAATGATAATAGTGATGATAATGATGATATTGGAGATAATGATAATGGTGATGATGATGATAATGATGATAATGATGATAATGATGATAATTATGATCATGATGATAATGACGATAATGATGATAATGATGATGATAATGATAATGATGATAATGATGATGATAATTATGATAATGATGATAATGATGATAATGATGATAATGATGATAGTGATGATAATGATGATATTGGAGATAATGATAATGGTGATGATGATGATAATGATGATAATGATGATAATGATGATAATTATGATCATGATGATAATGATGATAATGATGATAATGATGATAATCATGATAATGACGATAATGTTTATAATGATGATAACGGTGATAATGATGATAATAATGATACTGATGATAACGATGATAATGATGATAATGATGATAATGATGATAATGATGATAATGATGATAATGATGATAATGATGATATTGATGATAATGATGATAATGATGATAATGATCGTAATGATGATAATGATAATGGTGATAATGATGATAATGATGATGATGATGATAGTGATGATAGTGATGATAATGATGATAGTGATGATAATGATGATAATTATGATCATGATGATAATGATGATAATGATGATAATTATGATCATGATGATAATGATGATAATGATGATAGTGATGATAGTGGTGATAATGATGATATTCGAGATAATGATTATAATGATGATAATGATGATAATGATGATAATGATGATAATGATGATGATAATGATGACGATAATGATGATGATAATGATGATGATGATGATAATGATGATGATAATGATGATAATGATGATAATGATGATAATGATGATAATGATGATAATGATGATAATGATCATAATGATGATAATGATGATGATAATGATGATAATGATGATGATATTGATGATGATGATGATGATGATAGTGATGATGATAGTGATAATGATAGTGATGATAATGGTGATGATAATGATGATGATGATGATAATGATGATGGTAATGATGATGATAATGATGATGATAATGATGATAATGATGATAGTGGTGATAATGTTGATAATGATGATAATAATGATTATGATGATAATGATGATTATGATGATAATGCTGATAATGATGATAATGATGATAATGATGATGATAATGGTGATGATATTGATGATGATATTGATGATGATAATGATGATGATAATAATGTTGATAATGATGATGATAATGATGATGATAATGATGATGATAATGATGATAATGATGATAATGATGATAATGATGATAATGGTGATCATGATAATGATGATAATGATGATGATAATGATGACGATAATGATGATGATAATGGTGATAATGATGATAATGACGATAATGATGATAATGATGATAATGATGATAATGATGATATTGGAGATAATGATGATAATGATGATAATGATGATATTGGAGATAATGGAGATAATGATGATAATGTTGATAATGATGATAATGATGATAATGATGATAATGATGATAATGATGACAATGATGATAATTATGATAATGGTGATAATGGTGATAATGATGATATTGCTGATAAAGATGATAATGACGATAATGATGATAATGATGATAATTATGATAATGATTATAATGATGATAGTGATGATAGTGGTGATAATGATGATATTCGAGATAATGATGATAATGATGATAATAATGATAATGATGATTATGATGATGATAATGATGATGATAATGATTATGATAATGGTGATGATAATGATGATAATGACGATAATGATGATAATGATGGTAATGACGATAATGGTGATAATGATGATAATGATGATAATGATGACAATGATGATAATTATGATAAGGGTGATAATGGTGATAATGATGATAATGCTGATAAAGATGATAATGACGATAATGATGATAATGATGATAATTATGATAATGATTATAATGATGATAGTGATGATAGTGGTGATAATGATGATATTCGAGATAATGATGATAATGATGATAATAATGATAATGATGATAATGATGATGATAATGATGATGATAATGATTATGATAATGGTGATGATAATGATGATAATGATCGTAATGATGATAATGATAATGGTGATAATGATGATAATGATGATGATGATGATAGTGATGATAGTGATGATAATGATGATAGTGATGATAATAATGATTGTGATGATAGTGATGATAGTGATGATAGTGATGATAGTGGTGATAATGATGATGGTAATGATGATAATGATGATAATGATGATAATGATGATAATAATGATACTGATGATAACGATGATAATGATGATAATGATGATAATGATCATAATGATGATAATGATGATAATGATGATAATGATGATAATGATGATAATGGTGATCATGATAATGATGATAATGATGATGATAATGATGACGATAATGATGATGATAATGGTGATAATGGTGATAATGATGATAATGAGGATAATGATGATAATGACGATAATGATGATAATGATGATAATGACGATAATGATGATAATGATGATAATGATGATATTGGAGATAATGATGATAATGATGACATTGATGATATTGGAGATAATGATGATAATGATGATAATGTTGATAATGATGATAATGATGATAATGATGATAATGATGATAGTGATGGTAATGATGACAATGATGATAGTGATGATAATGATGATAGTGATGATAATGATGATTGTGATGATAATGATGATAATGATGATAATGATGACAATGATGATAATGATTATAATGATGATAATGGTGATAATGATGATAATGATGATAATGGTGATGATAATGATTACATTGATGATGGTGATAATGATGATAATGCTGATAATGATGATAATGAGGATAATGATGATAATGACGATAATGATGATAATGATGATAATGACGATAATGATGATAATGGTGATAATGATGATAATGATGATAATGATGATAATGATGATATTGGAGGTAATGATGATAATGATGATAATGACGATAATGATGATAATGATGATAATGATGATAATGATGATATTGGAGATAATGGTGATAATGATGATAATGATGATATTGGAGATAATGATGATAATGTTGATAATGATGATAATGACGATAATGATGATAATGATGATAATGATGATAATGACGATAATGATGATAATGATGATAATGATGATAATGATGATATTGGAGATAATGATGATAATGATGATAATGATGATATTGGAGATAATGATGATATTGATGATAATAATGATGATAATGATGATGATAGTGATGATGATGATGATGATGATAGTGATGATGATAGTGATAATGATAGTAATAATGATAGTGGTAATGATGTTGATGGTGATAGTGATGATGATAATGATGATGATAGTGATGATGATAGTGATGATGATAGTGATGATGATAGTGATGATAATGGTGATGATAATAATGATGATGATAGTGATGATGATAGTGATGACGATAGTGATGATAATGGTGATAATAATGATGATGATGATGATAATGATGATGGTAATGATGATGATAATGATGATGATAATGATGATAATGATGATAGTGGTGATAATGTTGATAATGATGATAATAATGATTATGATGATAATGATGATTATGATGATAATGATGATAATGATGATAATGATGATAATAATGATAATGATGATAATGATGATAATGATGATAATGGTGATGATAATGATTACATTGATGATGGTGATAATGATGATAATGCTGATAATGATGATAATGATGATAATGATGATAACGATGATAATGATGATAATGATGATAATAATGATAATGATGATAATGATGATAATGACGATAATGATGATAATGATGATAATGATGATAATGATGATATTGGAGATAATGATGATAATGATGATAATGATGATATTGGAGATAATGATGATAATGATGATAATGTTGATAATGATGATAATGATGATAACGATGATAATGATGATAGTGATGGTAATGATGACAATGATGATAGAGATGATAATGATGATATTGGAGATAATGATGATAATGGTGATGATGATGATAATGAAGATGATAATGATGATGATAGTGATGACGATAATGATGACGATGATGATGGTGATGATGATGATGATCATCATAATGACGATGATTATGGAGATGATGATGATAATGATGAAGATGATTATGATGGTGATAATGATGATGATAATGATAATGATGATAATGATGATGATAATTATGATAATGATGATAATGATGATAATGATGATAATGATGATAGTGATGATAATGATTGTGATGATAGTGATGATAGTGATGATAGTGATGATAGTGATGATAATGATGATGGTAATGATGATAATGATGATAATGATGATAATGATGATAATAATGATACTGATGATAACGATGATAATGATGATAATGATGATAATGATGATAATGATGATAATGATGATAATGGTGATCATGATAATGACGATAATGATGATGATAATGATGACGATAATGATGATGATAATGATGATAATGATGATAATGACGATAATGATGATAATGATGATAATGATGATAATGATGATATTGGAGATAATGATGATAATGATGATAATGATGATATTGGAGATAATGATGATAATGATGATAATGTTGATAATGATGATAATGAGGATAATGATGATAATGATGATAATCATGATAATGACGATAATGATGATAATGATGATAATGATGATAATGATGATATTGGAGATAATGATGATAATGATGATAATGATGATATTGGAGATAATGATGATATTGATGATAATAATGATGATAATGATGATGATAGTGATGATGATGATGATGATGATAGTGATGATGATAGTGATAATGATAGTAATAATGATAGTGGTAATGATGTTGATGGTGATAGTGATGATGATAATGATGATGATAGTGATGATGATAGTGATGATGATAGTGATGATAATGGTGATGATAATAATGATGATGATGGTGATGATGATAGTGATGACGATAGTGATGATAATGGTGATGATAATGATGATGATGATGATGATAATGATGATGATAATGATGATAATGATGATATTGGAGATAATTATGATAATGATGATAATGTTGATAATGATGATAATGATGATAATGATGATAATGATGATAGTGATTGTAATGATGACAATGATGATAGTGATGATAATGATGATAGTGATGATAATGATGATAATGATGATAATGATGATAATTATGATCATGATGATAATGATGATAATGATGATAGTGATGATAATGATGATATTCGAAATAATGATGATAATGATGATAATGATGATAATGATGATAATGATGATAATTATGATCATGATGCTAATGATGATAATGATGATAATGATGATAATGATGATAATGATGATGATAATGGTGATGATATTGATGATGATAATGATGATGATAATGATGATAATGATGATAATAATGATACTGATGATAACGATGATAATAATGAAAATGATGATAATGATGATAATGATGATAATGATGATAATGATGATAGTGATGATAATGATGATATTCGAAATAATGATGACAATGATGATAATGATGATAATGATGATAATTATGATCATGATGATAATGATGATAATGGTGATAATGATGATAATGATGATGATAATGATGATAATGATGATGATATTGATGATGATGATGATGATGATAGTGATGATGATAGTGATAATGATAGTAATAATGATAGTGGTAATGATATTGATGGTGATAGTGATGATGATAATGATGATAATAGTGATGATGATAGTGATGATGATAGTGATGATGATAGTGATGATAATGGTGATGATAATAATGATGATGATAGTGATGATGATAGTGATGACGATAGTGATGATAATGGTGATGATAATGATGATGATGATGATAATGATGATGGTAATGATGATGATAATGATGATGATAATGATGATAATGATGATAGTGGTGATAATGTTGATAATGATGTTAATAATGATTATGATGATAATGATGATTATGATGATAATGCTGATAATGATGATAATGATGATAATGATGATGATAATGGTGATGATATTGATGATGATAATGATGATGATAATAATGTTGATAATGATGATGATAATGATGATGATAATGATGATGATAATGATGATGATAATGATGATAATGATGATAATAATGATACTGATGATAACGATGATAATGATGAAAATGATGTTAATGATGATAATGATGATAATGATGATAATGATGATAGTGATGATAATGATGATATTCGAAATAATGATGACAATGATGATAATGATGATAATGATGATAATTATGATCATGATGATAATGATGATAATGATGATAATGATGATAATGATGATAATGATGATAATGATGATAATGATGATAATGATGATAATGATGATAATGATGTTAATGGTGATAATGATGATAATGATGATAATGATGATAATGATGATAATGATGATAATGATGATATTGGAGATAATGATGATAATGATGATATTGATGATAGTGATGGTAATGATGACAATGATGATAGTGATGATAATGATGATAGTGATGATAATGATGATTGTGATGATAATGATGATAATGATGATAATGGTGACAATGATGATAATGATTATAATGATGATAATGGTGATAATGATGATAATGCTGATAATGGTGATAATGATGATAATGATGATAATGATGATAATGATGATAATTGTGATCATGATGATAATGATGATAATGATGATAATTATGATCATGATGATAATGATGATAATGATGATAGTGATGATAGTGGTGATAATGATGATATTCGAGATAATGATTATAATGATGATAATGATGATAATGATGATAATGATGATGATGATTATAATAATGATACTGATGATAACGATGATAATGATGATAATGGTGATAATGATGATAATGATCATAATGATCATAATGATAATGGTGATAATGATGATGATGATTATGATGATGATAGTGATGATAGTGATGATAATGATGATGGTGATGATAATGATGATAGTGATGATAATAATGATTGTGATGATAACGATGATAATGATGATAATGATGATAATGATGATAATGATGATAATGATGATAATGATGATAATGATGATAATGATGATAATGATGATAATGATGATAATGATGATAATGCTGATAATGATGATAATGATGATAGTGATGATAATGATGATAATGATGATAATGATGATAATGATGATAATGATGATATTGGAGATAATGATGATAATGATGATAATGATGATATTGGAGATAATGATGATAATGATGATAATGTTGATAATGATGATAATGACGATAATGATGATAATGATGATAATGATGATATTGGAGATAATGATGATAATGATGATAATGATGATATTGGAGATAATGATGATAATGTTGATAATGATGATAATGACGATAATGATGATAATGATGATAATGATGATAATGACGATAATGATGATAATGATGATAATGATGATAATGATGATATTGGAGATAATGATGATAATGATGATAATGATGATATTGGAGATAATGATGATATTGATGATAATAATGATGATAATGATGATGATAGTGATGATGATGATGATGATGATAGTGATGATGATAGTGATAATGATAGTAATAATGATAGTGGTAATGATGTTGATGGTGATAGTGATGATGATAATGATGATGATAGTGATGATGATAGTGATGATGATAGTGATGATGATAGTGATGATAATGGTGATGATAATAATGATGATGATAGTGATGATGATAGTGATGACGATAGTGATGATAATGGTGATGATAATGATGATGATGATGATGATAATGATGATGGTAATGATGATGATAATGATGATGATAATGATGATGATAATGATGATAATGATGATAGTGGTGATAATGTTGATAATGATGATAATAATGATTATGATGATAATGATGATTATGATGATAATGATGATAATGATGATAATGATGATAATAATGATAATGATGATAATGATGATAATGATGATAATGGTGATGATAATGATTACATTGATGATGGTGATAATGATGATAATGCTGATAATGATGATAATGATGATAATGATGATAACGATGATAATGATGATAATGATGATAATGATGATAATAATGATAATGATGATAATGATGATAATGATGATAATGGTGATGATAATGATTACATTGATGATGGTGATAATGATGATAATGCTGATAATGATGATAATGAGGATAATGAGGATAATGACGATAATGATGATAATGATGATAATGATGATAATGATGATAATGATGATAATGATGATAATGATGATATTGGAGATAATGATGATAATGATGATAATGATGATATTGGAGATAATGATGATAATGATGATAATGTTGATAATGATGATAATGATGATAACGATGATAATGATGATAGTGATGGTAATGATGACAATGATGATAGTGATGATAATGATGATATTGGAGATAATGATGATAATGGTGATGATGATGATAATGAAGATGATAATGATGATGATAGTGATGACGATAATGATGACGATGATGATGGTGATGATGATGAGGATCATCATAATGACGATGATTATGGAGATGATGATGATAATGATGAAGATGATTATGATGGTGATAATGATGATGATAATGATAATGATGATAATGATGATGATAATTATGATAATGATGATAATGATGATAATGATGATAATGATGATAGTGATGATAATAATGATTGTGATGATAGTGATGATAGTGATGATAGTGATGATAGTGATGATAATGATGATGGTAATGATGATAATGATGATAATGATGATAATGATGATAATAATGATACTGATGATAACGATGATAATGATGATAATGATGATAATGATGATAATGATGATAATGATGATAATGATGATAATGGTGATCATGATAATGATGATAATGATGATGATAATGATGACGATAATGATGATGATAATGGTGATAATGGTGATAATGATGATAATGAGGATAATGATGATAATGACGATAATGATGATAATGATGATAATGACGATAATGATGATAATGATGATAATGATGATATTGGAGATAATGATGATAATGATGACATTGATGATATTGGAGATAATGATGATAATGATGATAATGTTGATAATGATGATAATGATGATAATGATGATAATGATGATAGTGATGGTAATGATGACAATGATGATAGTGATGATAATGATGATAGTGATGATAATGATGATTGTGATGATAATGATGATAATGATGATAATGATGACAATGATGATAATGATTATAATGATGATAATGGTGATAATGATGATAATGATGATAATGGTGATGATAATGATTACATTGATGATGGTGATAATGATGATAATGCTGATAATGATGATAATGAGGATAATGATGATAATGACGATAATGATGATAATGATGATAATGACGATAATGATGATAATGGTGATAATGATGATAATGATGATAATGATGATAATGATGATATTGGAGATAATGATGATAATGATGATAATGACGATAATGATGATAATGATGATAATGATGATAATGATGATATTGGAGATAATGGTGATAATGATGATAATGATGATATTGGAGATAATGATGATAATGTTGATAATGATGATAATGACGATAATGATGATAATGATGATAATGATGATAATGACGATAATGATGATAATGATGATAATGATGATAATGATGATATTGGAGATAATGATGATAATGATGATAATGATGATATTGGAGATAATGATGATATTGATGATAATAATGATGATAATGATGATGATAGTGATGATGATGATGATGATGATAGTGATGATGATAGTGATAATGATAGTAATAATGATAGTGGTAATGATGTTGATGGTGATAGTGATGATGATAATGATGATGATAGTGATGATGATAGTGATGATGATAGTGATGATGATAGTGATGATAATGGTGATGATAATAATGATGATGATAGTGATGATGATAGTGATGACGATAGTGATGATAATGGTGATGATAATGATGATGATGATGATAATGATGATGGTAATGATGATGATAATGATGATGATAATGATGATAATGATGATAGTGGTGATAATGTTGATAATGATGATAATAATGATTATGATGATAATGATGATTATGATGATAATGATGATAATGATGATAATGATGATAATAATGATAATGATGATAATGATGATAATGATGATAATGGTGATGATAATGATTACATTGATGATGGTGATAATGATGATAATGCTGATAATGATGATAATGATGATAATGATGATAACGATGATAATGATGATAATGATGATAATAATGATAATGATGATAATGATGATAATGACGATAATGATGATAATGATGATAATGATGATAATGATGATATTGGAGATAATGATGATAATGATGATAATGATGATATTGGAGATAATGATGATAATGATGATAATGTTGATAATGATGATAATGATGATAACGATGATAATGATGATAGTGATGGTAATGATGACAATGATGATAGAGATGATAATGATGATATTGGAGATAATGATGATAATGGTGATGATGATGATAATGAAGATGATAATGATGATGATAGTGATGACGATAATGATGACGATGATGATGGTGATGATGATGATGATCATCATAATGACGATGATTATGGAGATGATGATGATAATGATGAAGATGATTATGATGGTGATAATGATGATGATAATGATAATGATGATAATGATGATGATAATTATGATAATGATGATAATGATGATAATGATGATAATGATGATAGTGATGATAATGATTGTGATGATAGTGATGATAGTGATGATAGTGATGATAGTAATGATAATGATGATGGTAATGATGATAATGATGATAATGATGATAATGATGATAATAATGATACTGATGATAACGATGATAATGATGATAATGATGATAATGATGATAATGATGATAATGATGATAATGGTGATCATGATAATGACGATAATGATGATGATAATGATGACGATAATGATGATGATAATGATGATAATGATGATAATGACGATAATGATGATAATGATGATAATGATGATAATGATGATATTGGAGATAATGATGATAATGATGATAATGATGATATTGCAGATAATGATGATAATGATGATAATGTTGATAATGATGATAATGAGGATAATGATGATAATGATGATAATCATGATAATGACGATAATGATGATAATGATGATAATGATGATAATGATGATATTGGAGATAATGATGATAATGATGATAATGATGATATTGGAGATAATGATGATATTGATGATAATAATGATGATAATGATGATGATAGTGATGATGATGATGATGATGATAGTGATGATGATAGTGATAATGATAGTAATAATGATAGTGGTAATGATGTTGATGGTGATAGTGATGATGATAATGATGATGATAGTGATGATGATAGTGATGATGATAGTGATGATAATGGTGATGATAATAATGATGATGATGGTGATGATGATAGTGATGACGATAGTGATGATAATGGTGATGATAATGATGATGATGATGATGATAATGATGATGATAATGATGATAATGATGATATTGGAGATAATTATGATAATGATGATAATGTTGATAATGATGATAATGATGATAATGATGATAATGATGATAGTGATTGTAATGATGACAATGATGATAGTGATGATAATGATGATAGTGATGATAATGATGATAATGATGATAATGATGATAATTATGATCATGATGATAATGATGATAATGATGATAGTGATGATAATGATGATATTCGAAATAATGATGATAATGATGATAATGATGATAATGATGATAATGATGATAATTATGATCATGATGCTAATGATGATAATGATGATAATGATGATAATGATGATAATGATGATGATAATGGTGATGATATTGATGATGATAATGATGATGATAATGATGATAATGATGATAATAATGATACTGATGATAACGATGATAATAATGAAAATGATGATAATGATGATAATGATGATAATGATGATAATGATGATAGTGATGATAATGATGATATTCGAAATAATGATGACAATGATGATAATGATGATAATGATGATAATTATGATCATGATGATAATGATGATAATGGTGATAATGATGATAATGATGATGATAATGATGATAATGATGATGATATTGATGATGATGATGATGATGATAGTGATGATGATAGTGATAATGATAGTAATAATGATAGTGGTAATGATATTGATGGTGATAGTGATGATGATAATGATGATAATAGTGATGATGATAGTGATGATGATAGTGATGATGATAGTGATGATAATGGTGATGATAATAATGATGATGATAGTGATGATGATAGTGATGACGATAGTGATGATAATGGTGATGATAATGATGATGATGATGATAATGATGATGGTAATGATGATGATAATGATGATGATAATGATGATAATGATGATAGTGGTGATAATGTTGATAATGATGTTAATAATGATTATGATGATAATGATGATTATGATGATAATGCTGATAATGATGATAATGATGATAATGATGATGATAATGGTGATGATATTGATGATGATAATGATGATGATAATAATGTTGATAATGATGATGATAATGATGATGATAATGATGATGATAATGATGATGATAATGATGATAATGATGATAATAATGATACTGATGATAACGATGATAATGATGAAAATGATGTTAATGATGATAATGATGATAATGATGATAATGATGATAGTGATGATAATGATGATATTCGAAATAATGATGACAATGATGATAATGATGATAATGATGATAATTATGATCATGATGATAATGATGATAATGATGATAATGATGATAATGATGATAATGATGATAATGATGATAATGATGATAATGATGATAATGATGATAATGATGTTAATGGTGATAATGATGATAATGATGATAATGATGATAATGATGATAATGATGATAATGATGATATTGGAGATAATGATGATAATGATGATATTGATGATAGTGATGGTAATGATGACAATGATGATAGTGATGATAATGATGATAGTGATGATAATGATGATTGTGATGATAATGATGATAATGATGATAATGGTGACAATGATGATAATGATTATAATGATGATAATGGTGATAATGATGATAATGCTGATAATGGTGATAATGATGATAATGATGATAATGATGATAATGATGATAATTGTGATCATGATGATAATGATGATAATGATGATAATTATGATCATGATGATAATGATGATAATGATGATAGTGATGATAGTGGTGATAATGATGATATTCGAGATAATGATTATAATGATGATAATGATGATAATGATGATAATGATGATGATGATTATAATAATGATACTGATGATAACGATGATAATGATGATAATGGTGATAATGATGATAATGATCATAATGATCATAATGATAATGGTGATAATGATGATGATGATTATGATGATGATAGTGATGATAGTGATGATAATGATGATGGTGATGATAATGATGATAGTGATGATAATAATGATTGTGATGATAACGATGATAATGATGATAATGATGATAATGATGATAATGATGATAATGATGATAATGATGATAATGATGATAATGATGATAATGATGATAATGATGATAATGATGATAATGCTGATAATGATGATAATGATGATAGTGATGATAATGATGATAATGATGATAATGATGATAATGATGATAATGATGATATTGGAGATAATGATGATAATGATGATAATGATGATATTGGAGATAATGATGATAATGATGATAATGTTGATAATGATGATAATGACGATAATGATGATAATGATGATAATGATGATATTGGAGATAATGATGATAATGATGATAATGATGATATTGGAGATAATGATGATAATGTTGATAATGATGATAATGACGATAATGATGATAATGATGATAATGATGATAATGACGATAATGATGATAATGATGATAATGATGATAATGATGATATTGGAGATAATGATGATAATGATGATAATGATGATATTGGAGATAATGATGATATTGATGATAATAATGATGATAATGATGATGATAGTGATGATGATGATGATGATGATAGTGATGATGATAGTGATAATGATAGTAATAATGATAGTGGTAATGATGTTGATGGTGATAGTGATGATGATAATGATGATGATAGTGATGATGATAGTGATGATGATAGTGATGATGATAGTGATGATAATGGTGATGATAATAATGATGATGATAGTGATGATGATAGTGATGACGATAGTGATGATAATGGTGATGATAATGATGATGATGATGATAATGATGATGGTAATGATGATGATAATGATGATGATAATGATGATGATAATGATGATAATGATGATAGTGGTGATAATGTTGATAATGATGATAATAATGATTATGATGATAATGATGATTATGATGATAATGATGATAATGATGATAATGATGATAATAATGATAATGATGATAATGATGATAATGATGATAATGGTGATGATAATGATTACATTGATGATGGTGATAATGATGATAATGCTGATAATGATGATAATGATGATAATGATGATAACGATGATAATGATGATAATGATGATAATGATGATAATAATGATAATGATGATAATGATGATAATGATGATAATGGTGATGATAATGATTACATTGATGATGGTGATAATGATGATAATGCTGATAATGATGATAATGAGGATAATGAGGATAATGACGATAATGATGATAATGATGATAATGATGATAATGATGATAATGATGATAATGATGATAATGATGATATTGGAGATAATGATGATAATGATGATAATGATGATATTGGAGATAATGATGATAATGATGATAATGTTGATAATGATGATAATGATGATAACGATGATAATGATGATAGTGATGGTAATGATGACAATGATGATAGTGATGATAATGATGATATTGGAGATAATGATGATAATGGTGATGATGATGATAATGAAGATGATAATGATGATGATAGTGATGACGATAATGATGACGATGATGATGGTGATGATGATGAGGATCATCATAATGACGATGATTATGGAGATGATGATGATAATGATGAAGATGATTATGATGGTGATAATGATGATGATAATGATAATGATGATAATGATGATGATAATTATGATAATGATGATAATGATGATAATGATGATAATGATGATAGTGATGATAATAATGATTGTGATGATAGTGATGATAGTGATGATAGTGATGATAGTGATGATAATGATGATGGTAATGATGATAATGATGATAATGATGATAATGATGATAATAATGATACTGATGATAACGATGATAATGATGATAATGATGATAATGATGATAATGATGATAATGATGATAATGGTGATCATGATAATGACGATAATGATGATGATAATGATGACGATAATGATGATGATAATGATGATAATGACGATAATGATGATAATGATGATAATGATGATAATGATGATATTGGAGATAATGATGATAATGATGATAATGATGATATTGGAGATAATGATGATAATGATGATAATGTTGATAATGATGATAATGACGATAATGATGATAATGATGATAATGATGATAATGACGATAATGATGATAATGATGATAATGATGATAATGATGATATTGGAGATAATGATGATAATGATGATAATGATGATATTGGAGATAATGATGATATTGATGATAATAATGATGATAATGATGATGATAGTGATGATGATGATGATGATGATAGTGATGATGATAGTGATAATGATAGTAATAATGATAGTGGTAATGATGTTGATGGTGATAGTGATGATGATAATGATGATGATAGTGATGATGATAGTGATGATGATAGTGATGATAATGGTGATGATAATAATGATGATGATGGTGATGATGATAGTGATGACGATAGTGATGATAATGGTGATGATAATGATGATGATGATGATGATAATGATGATGATAATGATGATATTGGAGATAATGATGATAATGATGATAATGTTGATAATGATGATAATGATGATAATGATGATAATGATGATAGTGATTGTAATGATGACAATGATGATAGTGATGATAATGATGATAGTGATGATAATGATGATTGTGATGATAATGATGATAATGATAATAATGATGACAATGATGATAATGATTATAATGATGATAATGGTGATAATGATGATAATGCTGATAATGATGATAATGATGATAATGATGATAATGATGATAATTATGATCATGATGATAATGATGATAATGATGATAGTGATGATAATGATGATATTCGAAATAATGATGATAATGATGATAATGATGATAATGATGATAATGATGATAATTATGATCATGATGCTAATGATGATAATGATGATAATGATGATAATGATGATAATGATGATGATAATGGTGATGATATTGATGATGATAATGATGATGATAATGATGTTGATAATGATGATGATAATGATGATGATAATGATGATGATAATGATGATGATAATGATGATGATAATGATGATGATAATGATGATAATGATGATAATAATGATACTGATGATAACGATGATAATGATGAAAATGATGGTAATGATGATAATGATGATAATTATGATCATGATGATAATGATGATAATGGTGATAATGATGATAATGATGATAATGATGATAATGATGATAATGATGATAACGATGATAATGATGATAATGATGATAATAATGATAATGATGATAATGATGATAATGATGATAATGGTGATGATAATGATGACATTGATGATGGTGATAATGATGATAATGCTGATAATGATGATAATGAGGATAATGAGGATAATGACGATAATGATGATAATGATGATAATGACGATAATGATGATAATGATGATAATGATGATAATGATGATATTGGAGATAATGATGATAATGATGATAATGATGATATTGGAGATAATGATGATAATGATGATAATGTTGATAATGATGATAATGATGATAATGATGATAATGATGATAGTGATGGTAATGATGACAATGATGATAGTGATGATAATGATGATATTGGAGATAATGATGATAATGGTGATGATGATGATAATGAAGATGATAATGATGATGATAGTGATGACGATAATGATGACGATGATGATGGTGATGATGATGATGATCATCATAATGACGATGATTATGGAGATGATGATGATAATGATGAAGATGATTATGATGGTGATAATGATGATGATAATGATAATGATGATAATGATGATGATAATTATGATAATGATGATAATGATGATAATGATGATAATGATGATAGTGATGATAATAATGATTGTGATGATAGTGATGATAGTGATGATAGTGATGATAGTGATGATAATGATGATGGTAATGATGATAATGATGATAATGATGATAATGATGATAATAATGATACTGATGATAACGATGATAATGATGATAATGATGATAATGATGATAATGATGATAATGATGATAATGGTGATTATGATAATGATGATAATGATGATGATAATGATGACGATAATGATGATGATAATGATGATAATGATGATAATGACGATAATGATGATAATGATGATAATGATGATAATGATGATAATGATGATATTGGAGATAATGATGATAATGATGATAATGATGATATTGGAGATAATGATGATATTGATGATAATAATGATGATAATGATGATGATAGTGATGATGATGATGATGATGATAGTGATGATGATAGTGATAATGATAGTAATAATGATAGTCGTAATGATGTTGATGGTGATAGTGATGATGATAATGATGATGATAGTGATGATGATAGTGATGATGATAGTGATGATAATGGTGATGATAATAATGATGATGATAGTGATGATGATAGTGATGACGATAGTGATGATAATGATGATGATGATGATGATAATGATGATGATAATGATGATAATGATGATATTGGAGATAATGATGATAATGATGATAATGTTGATAATGATGATAATGATGATAATGATGATAATGATGATAGTGATTGTAATGATGACAATGATGATAGTGATGATAATGATGATAGTGATGATAATGATGATTGTGATGATAATGATGATAATGATAATAATGATGACAATGATGATAATGATTATAATGATGATAATGGTGATAATGATGATAATGCTGATAATGATGATAATGATGATAATGATGATAATGATGATAATTATGATCATGATGATAATGATGATAATGATGATAGTGATGATAATGATGATATTCGAAATAATGATGATAATGATGATAATGATGATAATGATGATAATGATGATAATGATGATAATGATGATAATGATGATAATTATGATCATGATGCTAATGATGATAATGATGATAATGATGATAATGATGATAATTATGATCATGATGCTAATGATGATAATGATGATAATGATGATAATGATGATAATGATGATGATAATGGTGATGATATTGATGATGATAATGATGATGATAATGATGTTGATAATGATGATGATAATGATGATGATAATGATGATGATAATGATGATGATAATGATGATGATAATGATGATGATAATGATGATAATGATGATAATAATGATACTGATGATAACGATGATAATAATGAAAATGATGATAATGATGATAATGATGATAATGATGATAATGATGATAGTGATGATAATGATGATATTCGAAATAATGATGACAATGATGATAATGATGATAATGATGATAATTATGATCATGATGATAATGATGATAATGGTGATAATGATGATAATGATGATGATAATGATGATAATGATGATGATATTGATGATGATGATGATGATGATAGTGATGATGATAGTGATAATGATAGTAATAATGATAGTGGTAATGATATTGATGGTGATAGTGATGATGATAATGATGATGATAGTGATGATGATAGTGATGATGATAGTGATGATGATAGTGATGATAATGGTGATGATAATAATGATGATGATAGTGATGATGATAGTGATGACGATAGTGATGATAATGGTGATGATAATGATGATGATGATGATAATGATGATGGTAATGATGATGATAATGATGATGATAATGATGATAATGATGATAGTGGTGATAATGTTGATAATGATGTTAATAATGATTATGATGATAATGATGATTATGATGATAATGCTGATAATGATGATAATGATGATAATGATGATGATAATGGTGATGATATTGATGATGATAATGATGATGATAATAATGTTGATAATGATGATGATAATGATGATGATAATGATGATGATAATGATGATGATAATGATGATAATGATGATAATAATGATACTGATGATAACGATGATAATGATGAAAATGATGTTAATGATGATAATGATGATAATGATGATAATGATGATAGTGATGATAATGATGATATTCGAAATAATGATGACAATGATGATAATGATGATAATGATGATAATTATGATCATGATGATAATGATGATAATGATGATAATGATGATAATGATGATAATGATGATAATGATGATAATGATGAAAATGATGATAATGATGATAATGATGTTAATGGTGATAATGATGATAATGATGATAATGATGATAATGATGATAATGATGATAATGATGATATTGGAGATAATGATGATAATGATGATATTGATGATAGTGATGGTAATGATGACAATGATGATAGTGATGATAATGATGATAGTGATGATAATGATGATTGTGATGATAATGATGATAATGATGATAATGGTGACAATGATGATAATGATTATAATGATGATAATGGTGATAATGATGATAATGCTGATAATGATGATAATGATGATAATGATGATAATGATGATAATGATGATAATTGTGATCATGATGATAATGATGATAATGATGATAATTATGATCATGATGATAATGATGATATTGATGATAGTGATGATAGTGGTGATAATGATGATATTCGAGATAATGATTATAATGATGATAATGATGATAATGATGATAATGATGATGATGATTCTAATAATGATACTGATGATAACGATGATAATGATGATAATGGTGATAATGATGATAATGATGATAATGATCATAATGATCATAATGATAGTGGTGATAATGATGATGATGATTATGATGATGATAGTGATGATAGTGATGATAATGATGATAGTGATGATAATGATGATAGTGATGATAATAATGATTGTGATGATAACGATGATAATGATGATAATGATGATAATGGTGATAATGATGATAATGATGATAATGATGATAATGATGATAATGATGATAACGATGATAATGATGATAATGATGATAATAATGATAATGATGATAATGATGATAATGATGATAATGGTGATGATAATGATGACATTGATGATGGTGATAATGATGATAATGCTGATAATGATGATAATGAGGATAATGAGGATAATGACGATAATGATGATAATGATGATAATGACGATAATGATGATAATGATGATAATGATGATAATGATGATATTGAAGATAATGATGATAATGATGATAATGATGATATTGGAGATAATGATGATAATGATGATAATGTTGATAATGATGATAATGATGATAATGATGATAATGATGATAGTGATGGTAATGATGACAATGATGATAGTGATGATAATGATGATATTGGAGATAATGATGATAATGGTGATGATGATGATAATGAAGATGATAATGATGATGATAGTGATGACGATAATGATGACGATGATGATGGTGATGATGATGATGATCATCATAATGACGATGATTATGGAGATGATGATGATAATGATGAAGATGATTATGATGGTGATAATGATGATGATAATGATAATGATGATAATGATGATGATAATTATGATAATGATGATAATGATGATAATGATGATAATGATGATAGTGATGATAATAATGATTGTGATGATAGTGATGATAGTGATGATAGTGATGATAGTGATGATAATGATGATGGTAATGATGATAATGATGATAATGATGATAATGATGATAATAATGATACTGATGATAACGATGATAATGATGATAATGATGATAATGATGATAATGATGATAATGATGATAATGCTGATAATGATGATAATGATGATAATGATGATGATAATGGTGATGATATTGATGATGATATTGATGATGATAATGATGATGATAATAATGTTGATAATGATGATGATAATGATGATGATAATGATGATGATAATGATGATAATGATGATAATGATGATAATGATGATAATGGTGATCATGATAATGATGATAATGATGATGATAATGATGACGATAATGATGATGATAATGGTGATAATGATGATAATGACGATAATGATGATAATGATGATAATGATGATAATGATGATATTGGAGATAATGATGATAATGATGATAATGATGATATTGGAGATAATGATAATGGTGATGATGATGATAATGATGATAATGATGATAATGATGATAATTATGATCATGATGATAATGATGATAATGATGATAATGATGATAATCATGATAATGACGATAATGTTTATAATGATGATAACGGTGATAATGATGATAATAATGATACTGATGATAACGATGATAATGATGATAATGATGATAATGATGATAATGATGATAATGATGATAATGATGATAATGATGATATTGATGATAATGATGATAATGATGATAATGATCGTAATGATGATAATGATAATAGTGATAATGATGATAATGATGATGATGATGATAGTGATGATAGTGATGATAATGATGATAGTGATGATAATGATGATAATTATGATCATGATGATAATGATGATAATGATGATAATTATGATCATGATGATAATGATGATAATGATGATAGTGATGATAGTGGTGATAATGATGATATTCGAGATAATGATTATAATGATGATAATGATGATAATGATGATAATGATGATAATGATGATGATAATGATGACGATAATGATGATGATAATGATGATGATGATGATAATGATGATGATAATGATGATAATGATGATAATGATGATAATGATGATAATGATGATAATGATGATAATGATCATAATGATGATAATGATGATGATAATGATGATAATGATGATGATATTGATGATGATGATGATGATGATAGTGATGATGATAGTGATAATGATAGTGATGATAATGGTGATGATAATGATGATGATGATGATAATGATGATGGTAATGATGATGATAATGATGATGATAATGATGATAATGATGATAGTGGTGATAATGTTGATAATGATGATAATAATGATTATGATGATAATGATGATTATGATGATAATGCTGATAATGATGATAATGATGATAATGATGATGATAATGGTGATGATATTGATGATGATATTGATGATGATAATGATGATGATAATAATGTTGATAATGATGATGATAATGATGATGATAATGATGATGATAATGATGATAATGATGATAATGATGATAATGATGATAATGGTGATCATGATAATGATGATAATGATGATGATAATGATGACGATAATGATGATGATAATGGTGATAATGATGATAATGACGATAATGATGATAATGATGATAATGATGATAATGATGATATTGGAGATAATGATGATAATGATGATAATGATGATATTGGAGATAATGGAGATAATGATGATAATGTTGATAATGATGATAATGATGATAATGATGATAATGATGATAATGATGACAATGATGATAATTATGATAATGGTGATAATGGTGATAATGATGATATTGCTGATAAAGATGATAATGACGATAATGATGATAATGATGATAATTATGATAATGATTATAATGATGATAGTGATGATAGTGGTGATAATGATGATATTCGAGATAATGATGATAATGATGATAATAATGATAATGATGATAATGATGATGATAATGATGATGATAATGATTATGATAATGGTGATGATAATGATGATAATGACGATAATGATGATAATGATGATAATGACGATAATGGTGATAATGATGATAATGATGATAATGATGACAATGATGATAATTATGATAAGGGTGATAATGGTGATAATGATGATAATGCTGATAAAGATGATAATGACGATAATGATGATAATGATGATAATTATGATAATGATTATAATGATGATAGTGATGATAGTGGTGATAATGATGATATTCGAGATAATGATGATAATGATGATAATAATGATAATGATGATAATGATGATGATAATGATGATGATAATGATTATGATAATGGTGATGATAATGATGATAATGATCGTAATGATGATAATGATAATGGTGATAATGATGATAATGATGATGATGATGATAGTGATGATAGTGATGATAATGATGATAGTGATGATAATAATGATTGTGATGATAGTGATGATAGTGATGATAGTGATGATAGTGGTGATAATGATGATGGTAATGATGATAATGATGATAATGATGATAATGATGATAATAATGATACTGATGATAACGATGATAATGATGATAATGATGATAATGATCATAATGATGATAATGATGATAATGATGATAATGATGATAATGATGATAATGGTGATCATGATAATGATGATAATGATGATGATAATGATGACGATAATGATGATGATAATGGTGATAATGGTGATAATGATGATAATGAGGATAATGATGATAATGACGATAATGATGATAATGATGATAATGACGATAATGATGATAATGATGATAATGATGATAATGATGATATTGGAGATAATGATGATAATGATGACATTGATGATATTGGAGATAATGATGATAATGATGATAATGTTGATAATGATGATAATGATGATAATGATGATAATGATGATAGTGATGGTAATGATGACAATGATGATAGTGATGATAATGATGATAGTGATGATAATGATGATTGTGATGATAATGATGATAATGATGATAATGATGACAATGATGATAATGATTATAATGATGATAATGGTGATAATGATGATAATGATGATAATGGTGATGATAATGATTACATTGATGATGGTGATAATGATGATAATGCTGATAATGATGATAATGAGGATAATGATGATAATGACGATAATGATGATAATGATGATAATGACGATAATGATGATAATGATGATAATGATGATAATGATGATATTGGAGATAATGATGATAATGATGATAATGACGATAATGATGATAATGATGATAATGATGATAATGATGATATTGGAGATAATGGTGATAATGATGATAATGATGATATTGGAGATAATGATGATAATGTTGATAATGATGATAATGACGATAATGATGATAATGATGATAATGATGATAATGACGATAATGATGATAATGATGATAATGATGATAATGATGATATTGGAGATAATGATGATAATGATGATAATGATGATATTGGAGATAATGATGATATTGATGATAATAATGATGATAATGATGATGATAGTGATGATGATGATGATGATGATAGTGATGATGATAGTGATAATGATAGTAATAATGATAGTGGTAATGATGTTGATGGTGATAGTGATGATGATAATGATGATGATAGTGATGATGATAGTGATGATGATAGTGATGATGATAGTGATGATGATAGTGATGATAATGGTGATGATAATAATGATGATGATAATGATGATGATAGTGATGACGATAGTGATGATAATGGTGATGATAATGATGATGATGATGATAATGATGATGGTAATGATGATGATAATGATGATGATAATGATGATAATGATGATAGTGGTGATAATGTTGATAATGATGATAATAATGATTATGATGATAATGATGATTATGATGATAATGATGATAATGATGATAATGATGATAATAATGATAATGATGATAATGATGATAATGATGATAATGGTGATGATAATGATTACATTGATGATGGTGATAATGATGATAATGCTGATAATGATGATAATGATGATAATGATGATAACGATGATAATGATGATAATGATGATAATAATGATAATGATGATAATGATGATAATGACGATAATGATGATAATGATGATAATGATGATAATGATGATATTGGAGATAATGATGATAATGATGATAATGATGATATTGGAGATAATGATGATAATGATGATAATGTTGATAATGATGATAATGATGATAACGATGATAATGATGATAGTGATGGTAATGATGACAATGATGATAGAGATGATAATGATGATATTGGAGATAATGATGATAATGGTGATGATGATGATAATGAAGATGATAATGATGATGATAGTGATGACGATAATGATGACGATGATGATGGTGATGATGATGATGATCATCATAATGACGATGATTATGGAGATGATGATGATAATGATGAAGATGATTATGATGGTGATAATGATGATGATAATGATAATGATGATAATGATGATGATAATTATGATAATGATGATAATGATGATAATGATGATAATGATGATAGTGATGATAATGATTGTGATGATAGTGATGATAGTGATGATAGTGATGATAGTGATGATAATGATGATGGTAATGATGATAATGATGATAATGATGATAATGATGATAATAATGATACTGATGATAACGATGATAATGATGATAATGATGATAATGATGATAATGATGATAATGATGATAATGGTGATCATGATAATGACGATAATGATGATGATAATGATGACGATAATGATGATGATAATGATGATAATGATGATGATATTGATGATGATGATGATGATGATAGTGATGATGATAGTGATAATGATAGTAATAATGATAGTGGTAATGATATTGATGGTGATAGTGATGATGATAATGATGATGATAGTGATGATGATAGTGATGATGATAGTGATGATGATAGTGATGATAATGGTGATGATAATAATGATGATGATAGTGATGATGATAGTGATGACGATAGTGATGATAATGGTGATGATAATGATGATGATGATGATAATGATGATGGTAATGATGATGATAATGATGATGATAATGATGATAATGATGATAGTGGTGATAATGTTGATAATGATGTTAATAATGATTATGATGATAATGATGATTATGATGATAATGCTGATAATGATGATAATGATGATAATGATGATGATAATGGTGATGATATTGATGATGATAATGATGATGATAATAATGTTGATAATGATGATGATAATGATGATGATAATGATGATGATAATGATGATGATAATGATGATAATGATGATAATAATGATACTGATGATAACGATGATAATGATGAAAATGATGTTAATGATGATAATGATGATAATGATGATAATGATGATAGTGATGATAATGATGATATTCGAAATAATGATGACAATGATGATAATGATGATAATGATGATAATTATGATCATGATGATAATGATGATAATGATGATAATGATGATAATGATGATAATGATGATAATGATGATAATGATGATAATGATGATAATGATGATAATGATGTTAATGGTGATAATGATGATAATGATGATAATGATGATAATGATGATAATGATGATAATGATGATATTGGAGATAATGATGATAATGATGATATTGATGATAGTGATGGTAATGATGACAATGATGATAGTGATGATAATGATGATAGTGATGATAATGATGATTGTGATGATAATGATGATAATGATGATAATGGTGACAATGATGATAATGATTATAATGATGATAATGGTGATAATGATGATAATGCTGATAATGGTGATAATGATGATAATGATGATAATGATGATAATGATGATAATTGTGATCATGATGATAATGATGATAATGATGATAATTATGATCATGATGATAATGATGATAATGATGATAGTGATGATAGTGGTGATAATGATGATATTCGAGATAATGATTATAATGATGATAATGATGATAATGATGATAATGATGATGATGATTATAATAATGATACTGATGATAACGATGATAATGATGATAATGGTGATAATGATGATAATGATCATAATGATCATAATGATAATGGTGATAATGATGATGATGATTATGATGATGATAGTGATGATAGTGATGATAATGATGATAGTGATGATAATGATGATAGTGATGATAATAATGATTGTGATGATAACGATGATAATGATGATAATGATGATAATGATGATAATGATGATAATGATGATAATGATGATAATGATGATAATGATGATAATGATGATAATGATGATAATGATGATAATGCTGATAATGATGATAATGATGATAGTGATGATAATGATGATAATGATGATAATGATGATAATGATGATAATGATGATATTGGAGATAATGATGATAATGATGATAATGATGATATTGGAGATAATGATGATAATGATGATAATGTTGATAATGATGATAATGACGATAATGATGATAATGATGATAATGATGATATTGGAGATAATGATGATAATGATGATAATGATGATATTGGAGATAATGATGATAATGTTGATAATGATGATAATGACGATAATGATGATAATGATGATAATGATGATAATGACGATAATGATGATAATGATGATAATGATGATAATGATGATATTGGAGATAATGATGATAATGATGATAATGATGATATTGGAGATAATGATGATATTGATGATAATAATGATGATAATGATGATGATAGTGATGATGATGATGATGATGATAGTGATGATGATAGTGATAATGATAGTAATAATGATAGTGGTAATGATGTTGATGGTGATAGTGATGATGATAATGATGATGATAGTGATGATGATAGTGATGATGATAGTGATGATGATAGTGATGATAATGGTGATGATAATAATGATGATGATAGTGATGATGATAGTGATGACGATAGTGATGATAATGGTGATGATAATGATGATGATGATGATAATGATGATGGTAATGATGATGATAATGATGATGATAATGATGATGATAATGATGATAATGATGATAGTGGTGATAATGTTGATAATGATGATAATAATGATTATGATGATAATGATGATTATGATGATAATGATGATAATGATGATAATGATGATAATAATGATAATGTTGATAATGATGATAATGATGATAATGGTGATGATAATGATTACATTGATGATGGTGATAATGATGATAATGCTGATAATGATGATAATGATGATAATGATGATAACGATGATAATGATGATAATGATGATAATGATGATAATAATGATAATGATGATAATGATGATAATGATGATAATGGTGATGATAATGATTACATTGATGATGGTGATAATGATGATAATGCTGATAATGATGATAATGAGGATAATGAGGATAATGACGATAATGATGATAATGATGATAATGATGATAATGATGATAATGATGATAATGATGATAATGATGATATTGGAGATAATGATGATAATGATGATAATGATGATATTGGAGATAATGATGATAATGATGATAATGTTGATAATGATGATAATGATGATAACGATGATAATGATGATAGTGATGGTAATGATGACAATGATGATAGTGATGATAATGATGATATTGGAGATAATGATGATAATGGTGATGATGATGATAATGAAGATGATAATGATGATGATAGTGATGACGATAATGATGACGATGATGATGGTGATGATGATGAGGATCATCATAATGACGATGATTATGGAGATGATGATGATAATGATGAAGATGATTATGATGGTGATAATGATGATGATAATGATAATGATGATAATGATGATGATAATTATGATAATGATGATAATGATGATAATGATGATAATGATGATAGTGATGATAATAATGATTGTGATGATAGTGATGATAGTGATGATAGTGATGATAGTGATGATAATGATGATGGTAATGATGATAATGATGATAATGATGATAATGATGATAATAATGATACTGATGATAACGATGATAATGATGATAATGATGATAATGATGATAATGATGATAATGATGATAATGATGATAATGGTGATCATGATAATGACGATAATGATGATGATAATGATGACGATAATGATGATGATAATGATGATAATGACGATAATGATGATAATGATGATAATGATGATAATGATGATAATGATGATATTGGAGATAATGATGATAATGATGATAATGATGATATTGGAGATAATGATGATAATGATGATAATGTTGATAATGATGATAATGACGATAATGATGATAATGATGATAATGATGATAATGACGATAATGATGATAATGATGATAATGATGATAATGATGATATTGGAGATAATGATGATAATGATGATAATGATGATATTGGAGATAATGATGATATTGATGATAATAATGATGATAATGATGATGATAGTGATGATGATGATGATGATGATAGTGATGATGATAGTGATAATGATAGTAATAATGATAGTGGTAATGATGTTGATGGTGATAGTGATGATGATAATGATGATGATAGTGATGATGATAGTGATGATGATAGTGATGATAATGGTGATGATAATAATGATGATGATGGTGATGATGATAGTGATGACGATAGTGATGATAATGGTGATGATAATGATGATGATGATGATGATAATGATGATGATAATGATGATAATGATGATATTGGAGATAATGATGATAACGATGATAATGATGATAATGTTGATAATGATGATAATGATGATAATGATGATAATGATGATAGTGATTGTAATGATGACAATGATGATAGTGATGATAATGATGATAGTGATGATAATGATGATTGTGATGATAATGATGATAATGATAATAATGATGACAATGATGATAATGATTATAATGATGATAATGGTGATAATGATGATAATGCTGATAATGATGATAATGATGATAATGACGATAATGATGATAATGATGATAATGATGATAATGATGATATTGGAGATAATGATGATAATGATGATAATGATGATAATGATGATAATGGTGATCATGATAATGATGATAATGATGATGATAATGATGACGATAATGATGATGATAATGGTGATAATGGTGATAATGATGATAATGAGGATAATGATGATAATGACGATAATGATGATAATGATGATAATGACGATAATGACGATAATGATGATAATGATGATAATGATGATATTGGAGATAATGATGATAATGATGACATTGATGATATTGGAGATAATGATGATAATGATGATAATGTTGATAATGATGATAATGATGATAATGATGATAATGATGATAGTGATGGTAATGATGACAATGATGATAGTGATGATAATGATGATAGTGATGATAATGATGATTGTGATGATAATGATGATAATGATGATAATGATGACAATGATGATAATGATTATAATGATGATAATGGTGATAATGATGATAATGATGATAATGGTGATGATAATGATTACATTGATGATGGTGATAATGATGATAATGCTGATAATGATGATAATGAGGATAATGATGATAATGACGATAATGATGATAATGATGATAATGACGATAATGATGATAATGATGATAATGATGATAATGATGATATTGGAGATAATGATGATAATGATGATAATGACGATAATGATGATAATGATGATAATGATGATAATGATGATATTGGAGATAATGGTGATAATGATGATAATGATGATATTGGAGATAATGATGATAATGTTGATAATGATGATAATGACGATAATGATGATAATGATGATAATGATGATAATGACGATAATGATGATAATGATGATAATGATGATAATGATGATATTGGAGATAATGATGATAATGATGATAATGATGATATTGGAGATAATGATGATATTGATGATAATAATGATGATAATGATGATGATAGTGATGATGATGATGATGATGATAGTGATGATGATAGTGATAATGATAGTAATAATGATAGTGGTAATGATGTTGATGGTGATAGTGATGATGATAATGATGATGATAGTGATGATGATAGTGATGATGATAGTGATGATGATAGTGATGATGATAGTGATGATAATGGTGATGATAATAATGATGATGATAATGATGATGATAGTGATGACGATAGTGATGATAATGGTGATGATAATGATGATGATGATGATAATGATGATGGTAATGATGATGATAATGATGATGATAATGATGATAATGATGATAGTGGTGATAATGTTGATAATGATGATAATAATGATTATGATGATAATGATGATTATGATGATAATGATGATAATGATGATAATGATGATAATAATGATAATGATGATAATGATGATAATGATGATAATGGTGATGATAATGATTACATTGATGATGGTGATAATGATGATAATGCTGATAATGATGATAATGATGATAATGATGATAACGATGATAATGATGATAATGATGATAATAATGATAATGATGATAATGATGATAATGACGATAATGATGATAATGATGATAATGATGATAATGATGATATTGGAGATAATGATGATAATGATGATAATGATGATATTGGAGATAATGATGATAATGATGATAATGTTGATAATGATGATAATGATGATAACGATGATAATGATGATAGTGATGGTAATGATGACAATGATGATAGAGATGATAATGATGATATTGGAGATAATGATGATAATGGTGATGATGATGATAATGAAGATGATAATGATGATGATAGTGATGACGATAATGATGACGATGATGATGGTGATGATGATGATGATCATCATAATGACGATGATTATGGAGATGATGATGATAATGATGAAGATGATTATGATGGTGATAATGATGATGATAATGATAATGATGATAATGATGATGATAATTATGATAATGATGATAATGATGATAATGATGATAATGATGATAGTGATGATAATGATTGTGATGATAGTGATGATAGTGATGATAGTGATGATAGTGATGATAATGATGATGGTAATGATGATAATGATGATAATGATGATAATGATGATAATAATGATACTGATGATAACGATGATAATGATGATAATGATGATAATGATGATAATGATGATAATGATGATAATGGTGATCATGATAATGACGATAATGATGATGATAATGATGACGATAATGATGATGATAATGATGATAATGATGATAATGACGATAATGATGATAATGATGATAATGATGATAATGATGATATTGGAGATAATGATGATAATGATGATAATGATGATATTGGAGATAATGATGATAATGATGATAATGTTGATAATGATGATAATGAGGATAATGATGATAATGATGATAATCATGATAATGACGATAATGATGATAATGATGATAATGATGATAATGATGATATTGGAGATAATGATGATAATGATGATAATGATGATATTGGAGATAATGATGATATTGATGATAATAATGATGATAATGATGATGATAGTGATGATGATGATGATGATGATAGTGATGATGATAGTGATAATGATAGTAATAATGATAGTGGTAATGATGTTGATGGTGATAGTGATGATGATAATGATGATGATAGTGATGATGATAGTGATGATGATAGTGATGATAATGGTGATGATAATAATGATGATGATGGTGATGATGATAGTGATGACGATAGTGATGATAATGGTGATGATAATGATGATGATGATGATGATAATGATGATGATAATGATGATAATGATGATATTGGAGATAATTATGATAATGATGATAATGTTGATAATGATGATAATGATGATAATGATGATAATGATGATAGTGATTGTAATGATGACAATGATGATAGTGATGATAATGATGATAGTGATGATAATGATGATAATGATGATAATGATGATAATTATGATCATGATGATAATGATGATAATGATGATAGTGATGATAATGATGATATTCGAAATAATGATGATAATGATGATAATGATGATAATGATGATAATGATGATAATTATGCTCATGATGCTAATGATGATAATGATGATAATGATGATAATGATGATAATGATGATGATAATGGTGATGATATTGATGATGATAATGATGATGATAATGATGATAATGATGATAATAATGATACTGATGATAACGATGATAATAATGAAAATGATGATAATGATGATAATGATGATAATGATGATAATGATGATAGTGATGATAATGATGATATTCGAAATAATGATGACAATGATGATAATGATGATAATGATGATAATTATGATCATGATGATAATGATGATAATGGTGATAATGATGATAATGATGATGATAATGATGATAATGATGATGATATTGATGATGATGATGATGATGATAGTGATGATGATAGTGATAATGATAGTAATAATGATAGTGGTAATGATATTGATGGTGATAGTGATGATGATAATGATGATGATAGTGATGATGATAGTGATGATGATAGTGATGATGATAGTGATGATAATGGTGATGATAATAATGATGATGATAGTGATGATGATAGTGATGACGATAGTGATGATAATGGTGATGATAATGATGATGATGATGATAATGATGATGGTAATGATGATGATAATGATGATGATAATGATGATAATGATGATAGTGGTGATAATGTTGATAATGATGTTAATAATGATTATGATGATAATGATGATTATGATGATAATGCTGATAATGATGATAATGATGATAATGATGATGATAATGGTGATGATATTGATGATGATAATGATGATGATAATAATGTTGATAATGATGATGATAATGATGATGATAATGATGATGATAATGATGATGATAATGATGATAATGATGATAATAATGATACTGATGATAACGATGATAATGATGAAAATGATGTTAATGATGATAATGATGATAATGATGATAATGATGATAGTGATGATAATGATGATATTCGAAATAATGATGACAATGATGATAATGATGATAATGATGATAATTATGATCATGATGATAATGATGATAATGATGATAATGATGATAATGATGATAATGATGATAATGATGATAATGATGATAATGATGATAATGATGATAATGATGTTAATGGTGATAATGATGATAATGATGATAATGATGATAATGATGATAATGATGATAATGATGATATTGGAGATAATGATGATAATGATGATATTGATGATAGTGATGGTAATGATGACAATGATGATAGTGATGATAATGATGATAGTGATGATAATGATGATTGTGATGATAATGATGATAATGATGATAATGGTGACAATGATGATAATGATTATAATGATGATAATGGTGATAATGATGATAATGCTGATAATGGTGATAATGATGATAATGATGATAATGATGATAATGATGATAATTGTGATCATGATGATAATGATGATAATGATGATAATTATGATCATGATGATAATGATGATAATGATGATAGTGATGATAGTGGTGATAATGATGATATTCGAGATAATGATTATAATGATGATAATGATGATAATGATGATAATGATGATGATGATTATAATAATGATACTGATGATAACGATGATAATGATGATAATGGTGATAATGATGATAATGATCATAATGATCATAATGATAATGGTGATAATGATGATGATGATTATGATGATGATAGTGATGATAGTGATGATAATGATGATAGTGATGATAATGATGATAGTGATGATAATAATGATTGTGATGATAACGATGATAATGATGATAATGATGATAATGATGATAATGATGATAATGATGATAATGATGATAATGATGATAATGATGATAATGATGATAATGATGATAATGATGATAATGCTGATAATGATGATAATGATGATAGTGATGATAATGATGATAATGATGATAATGATGATAATGATGATAATGATGATATTGGAGATAATGATGATAATGATGATAATGATGATATTGGAGATAATGATGATAATGATGATAATGTTGATAATGATGATAATGACGATAATGATGATAATGATGATAATGATGATATTGGAGATAATGATGATAATGATGATAATGATGATATTGGAGATAATGATGATAATGTTGATAATGATGATAATGACGATAATGATGATAATGATGATAATGATGATAATGACGATAATGATGATAATGATGATAATGATGATAATGATGATATTGGAGATAATGATGATAATGATGATAATGATGATATTGGAGATAATGATGATATTGATGATAATAATGATGATAATGATGATGATAGTGATGATGATGATGATGATGATAGTGATGATGATAGTGATAATGATAGTAATAATGATAGTGGTAATGATGTTGATGGTGATAGTGATGATGATAATGATGATGATAGTGATGATGATAGTGATGATGATAGTGATGATGATAGTGATGATAATGGTGATGATAATAATGATGATGATAGTGATGATGATAGTGATGACGATAGTGATGATAATGGTGATGATAATGATGATGATGATGATAATGATGATGGTAATGATGATGATAATGATGATGATAATGATGATGATAATGATGATAATGATGATAGTGGTGATAATGTTGATAATGATGATAATAATGATTATGATGATAATGATGATTATGATGATAATGATGATAATGATGATAATGATGATAATAATGATAATGATGATAATGATGATAATGATGATAATGGTGATGATAATGATTACATTGATGATGGTGATAATGATGATAATGCTGATAATGATGATAATGATGATAATGATGATAACGATGATAATGATGATAATGATGATAATGATGATAATAATGATAATGATGATAATGATGATAATGATGATAATGGTGATGATAATGATTACATTGATGATGGTGATAATGATGATAATGCTGATAATGATGATAATGAGGATAATGAGGATAATGACGATAATGATGATAATGATGATAATGATGATAATGATGATAATGATGATAATGATGATAATGATGATATTGGAGATAATGATGATAATGATGATAATGATGATATTGGAGATAATGATGATAATGATGATAATGTTGATAATGATGATAATGATGATAACGATGATAATGATGATAGTGATGGTAATGATGACAATGATGATAGTGATGATAATGATGATATTGGAGATAATGATGATAATGGTGATGATGATGATAATGAAGATGATAATGATGATGATAGTGATGACGATAATGATGACGATGATGATGGTGATGATGATGAGGATCATCATAATGACGATGATTATGGAGATGATGATGATAATGATGAAGATGATTATGATGGTGATAATGATGATGATAATGATAATGATGATAATGATGATGATAATTATGATAATGATGATAATGATGATAATGATGATAATGATGATAGTGATGATAATAATGATTGTGATGATAGTGATGATAGTGATGATAGTGATGATAGTGATGATAATGATGATGGTAATGATGATAATGATGATAATGATGATAATGATGATAATAATGATACTGATGATAACGATGATAATGATGATAATGATGATAATGATGATAATGATGATAATGATGATAATGGTGATCATGATAATGACGATAATGATGATGATAATGATGACGATAATGATGATGATAATGATGATAATGACGATAATGATGATAATGATGATAATGATGATAATGATGATATTGGAGATAATGATGATAATGATGATAATGATGATATTGGAGATAATGATGATAATGATGATAATGTTGATAATGATGATAATGACGATAATGATGATAATGATGATAATGATGATAATGACGATAATGATGATAATGATGATAATGATGATAATGATGATATTGGAGATAATGATGATAATGATGATAATGATGATATTGGAGATAATGATGATATTGATGATAATAATGATGATAATGATGATGATAGTGATGATGATGATGATGATGATAGTGATGATGATAGTGATAATGATAGTAATAATGATAGTGGTAATGATGTTGATGGTGATAGTGATGATGATAATGATGATGATAGTGATGATGATAGTGATGATGATAGTGATGATAATGGTGATGATAATAATGATGATGATGGTGATGATGATAGTGATGACGATAGTGATGATAATGGTGATGATAATGATGATGATGATGATGATAATGATGATGATAATGATGATAATGATGATATTGGAGATAATGATGATAATGATGATAATGATGATAATGTTGATAATGATGATAATGATGATAATGATGATAATGATGATAGTGATTGTAATGATGACAATGATGATAGTGATGATAATGATGATAGTGATGATAATGATGATTGTGATGATAATGATGATAATGATAATAATGATGACAATGATGATAATGATTATAATGATGATAATGGTGATAATGATGATAATGCTGATAATGATGATAATGATGATAATGATGATAATGATGATAATTATGATCATGATGATAATGATGATAATGATGATAGTGATGATAATGATGATATTCGAAATAATGATGATAATGATGATAATGATGATAATGATGATAATGATGATAATTATGATCATGATGCTAATGATGATAATGATGATAATGATGATAATGATGATAATGATGATGATAATGGTGATGATATTGATGATGATAATGATGATGATAATGATGTTGATAATGATGATGATAATGATGATGATAATGATGATGATAATGATGATGATAATGATGATGATAATGATGATGATAATGATGATAATGATGATAATAATGATACTGATGATAACGATGATAATGATGAAAATGATGGTAATGATGATAATGATGATAATTATGATCATGATGATAATGATGATAATGGTGATAATGATGATAATGATGATAATGATGATAATGATGATAATGATGATAACGATGATAATGATGATAATGATGATAATAATGATAATGATGATAATGATGATAATGATGATAATGGTGATGATAATGATGACATTGATGATGGTGATAATGATGATAATGCTGATAATGATGATAATGAGGATAATGAGGATAATGACGATAATGATGATAATGATGATAATGACGATAATGATGATAATGATGATAATGATGATAATGATGATATTGGAGATAATGATGATAATGATGATAATGATGATATTGGAGATAATGATGATAATGATGATAATGTTGATAATGATGATAATGATGATAATGATGATAATGATGATAGTGATGGTAATGATGACAATGATGATAGTGATGATAATGATGATATTGGAGATAATGATGATAATGGTGATGATGATGATAATGAAGATGATAATGATGATGATAGTGATGACGATAATGATGACGATGATGATGGTGATGATGATGATGATCATCATAATGACGATGATTATGGAGATGATGATGATAATGATGAAGATGATTATGATGGTGATAATGATGATGATAATGATAATGATGATAATGATGATGATAATTATGATAATGATGATAATGATGATAATGATGATAATGATGATAGTGATGATAATAATGATTGTGATGATAGTGATGATAGTGATGATAGTGATGATAGTGATGATAATGATGATGGTAATGATGATAATGATGATAATGATGATAATGATGATAATAATGATACTGATGATAACGATGATAATGATGATAATGATGATAATGATGATAATGATGATAATGATGATAATGGTGATTATGATAATGATGATAATGATGATGATAATGATGACGATAATGATGATGATAATGATGATAATGATGATAATGACGATAATGATGATAATGATGATAATGATGATAATGATGATAATGATGATATTGGAGATAATGATGATAATGATGATAATGATGATATTGGAGATAATGATGATATTGATGATAATAATGATGATAATGATGATGATAGTGATGATGATGATGATGATGATAGTGATGATGATAGTGATAATGATAGTAATAATGATAGTCGTAATGATGTTGATGGTGATAGTGATGATGATAATGATGATGATAGTGATGATGATAGTGATGATGATAGTGATGATAATGGTGATGATAATAATGATGATGATAGTGATGATGATAGTGATGACGATAGTGATGATAATGATGATGATGATGATGATAATGATGATGATAATGATGATAATGATGATATTGGAGATAATGATGATAATGATGATAATGTTGATAATGATGATAATGATGATAATGATGATAATGATGATAGTGATTGTAATGATGACAATGATGATAGTGATGATAATGATGATAGTGATGATAATGATGATTGTGATGATAATGATGATAATGATAATAATGATGACAATGATGATAATGATTATAATGATGATAATGGTGATAATGATGATAATGCTGATAATGATGATAATGATGATAATGATGATAATGATGATAATTATGATCATGATGATAATGATGATAATGATGATAGTGATGATAATGATGATATTCGAAATAATGATGATAATGATGATAATGATGATAATGATGATAATGATGATAATGATGATAATGATGATAATGATGATAATTATGATCATGATGCTAATGATGATAATGATGATAATGATGATAATGATGATAATTATGATCATGATGCTAATGATGATAATGATGATAATGATGATAATGATGATAATGATGATGATAATAGTGATGATATTGATGATGATAATGATGATGATAATGATGTTGATAATGATGATGATAATGATGATGATAATGATGATGATAATGATGATGATAATGATGATGATAATGATGATGATAATGATGATAATGATGATAATAATGATACTGATGATAACGATGATAATAATGAAAATGATGATAATGATGATAATGATGATAATGATGATAATGATGATAGTGATGATAATGATGATATTCGAAATAATGATGACAATGATGATAATGATGATAATGATGATAATTATGATCATGATGATAATGATGATAATGGTGATAATGATGATAATGATGATGATAATGATGATAATGATGATGATATTGATGATGATGATGATGATGATAGTGATGATGATAGTGATAATGATAGTAATAATGATAGTGGTAATGATATTGATGGTGATAGTGATGATGATAATGATGATGATAGTGATGATGATAGTGATGATGATAGTGATGATGATAGTGATGATAATGGTGATGATAATAATGATGATGATAGTGATGATGATAGTGATGACGATAGTGATGGTAATGGTGATGATAATGATGATGATGATGATAATGATGATGGTAATGATGATGATAATGATGATGATAATGATGATAATGATGATAGTGGTGATAATGTTGATAATGATGTTAATAATGATTATGATGATAATGATGATTATGATGATAATGCTGATAATGATGATAATGATGATAATGATGATGATAATGGTGATGATATTGATGATGATAATGATGATGATAATAATGTTGATAATGATGATGATAATGATGATGATAATGATGATGATAATGATGATGATAATGATGATAATGATGATAATAATGATACTGATGATAACGATGATAATGATGAAAATGATGTTAATGATGATAATGATGATAATGATGATAATGATGATAGTGATGATAATGATGATATTCGAAATAATGATGACAATGATGATAATGATGATAATGATGATAATTATGATCATGATGATAATGATGATAATGATGATAATGATGATAATGATGATAATGATGATAATGATGATAATGATGAAAATGATGATAATGATGATAATGATGTTAATGGTGATAATGATGATAATGATGATAATGATGATAATGATGATAATGATGATAATGATGATATTGGAGATAATGATGATAATGATGATATTGATGATAGTGATGGTAATGATGACAATGATGATAGTGATGATAATGATGATAGTGATGATAATGATGATTGTGATGATAATGATGATAATGATGATAATGGTGACAATGATGATAATGATTATAATGATGATAATGGTGATAATGATGATAATGCTGATAATGATGATAATGATGATAATGATGATAATGATGATAATGATGATAATTGTGATCATGATGATAATGATGATAATGATGATAATTATGATCATGATGATAATGATGATATTGATGATAGTGATGATAGTGGTGATAATGATGATATTCGAGATAATGATTATAATGATGATAATGATGATAATGATGATAATGATGATGATGATTCTAATAATGATACTGATGATAACGATGATAATGATGATAATGGTGATAATGATGATAATGATGATAATGATCATAATGATCATAATGATAGTGGTGATAATGATGATGATGATTATGATGATGATAGTGATGATAGTGATGATAATGATGATAGTGATGATAATGATGATAGTGATGATAATAATGATTGTGATGATAACGATGATAATGATGATAATGATGATAATGGTGATAATGATGATAATGATGATAATGATGATAATGATGATAATGATGATAACGATGATAATGATGATAATGATGATAATAATGATAATGATGATAATGATGATAATGATGATAATGGTGATGATAATGATGACATTGATGATGGTGATAATGATGATAATGCTGATAATGATGATAATGAGGATAATGAGGATAATGACGATAATGATGATAATGATGATAATGACGATAATGATGATAATGATGATAATGATGATAATGATGATATTGAAGATAATGATGATAATGATGATAATGATGATATTGGAGATAATGATGATAATGATGATAATGTTGATAATGATGATAATGATGATAATGATGATAATGATGATAGTGATGGTAATGATGACAATGATGATAGTGATGATAATGATGATATTGGAGATAATGATGATAATGGTGATGATGATGATAATGAAGATGATAATGATGATGATAGTGATGACGATAATGATGACGATGATGATGGTGATGATGATGATGATCATCATAATGACGATGATTATGGAGATGATGATGATAATGATGAAGATGATTATGATGGTGATAATGATGATGATAATGATAATGATGATAATGATGATGATAATTATGATAATGATGATAATGATGATAATGATGATAATGATGATAGTGATGATAATAATGATTGTGATGATAGTGATGATAGTGATGATAGTGATGATAGTGATGATAATGATGATGGTAATGATGATAATGATGATAATGATGATAATGATGATAATAATGATACTGATGATAACGATGATAATGATGATAATGATGATAATGATGATAATGATGATAATGATGATAATGGTGATTATGATAATGATGATAATGATGATGATAATGATGACGATAATGATGATGATAATGATGATAATGATGATAATGACGATAATGATGATAATGATGATAATGATGATAATGATGATAATGATGATATTGGAGATAATGATGATAATGATGATAATGATGATATTGGAGATAATGATGATATTGATGATAATAATGATGATAATGATGATGATAGTGATGATGATGATGATGATGATAGTGATGATGATAGTGATAATGATAGTAATAATGATAGTCGTAATGATGTTGATGGTGATAGTGATGATGATAATGATGATGATAGTGATGATGATAGTGATGATGATAGTGATGATAATGGTGATGATAATAATGATGATGATAGTGATGATGATAGTGATGACGATAGTGATGATAATGATGATGATGATGATGATAATGATGATGATAATGATGATAATGATGATATTGGAGATAATGATGATAATGATGATAATGTTGATAATGATGATAATGATGATAATGATGATAATGATGATAGTGATTGTAATGATGACAATGATGATAGTGATGATAATGATGATAGTGATGATAATGATGATTGTGATGATAATGATGATAATGATAATAATGATGACAATGATGATAATGATTATAATGATGATAATGGTGATAATGATGATAATGCTGATAATGATGATAATGATGATAATGATGATAATGATGATAATTATGATCATGATGATAATGATGATAATGATGATAGTGATGATAATGATGATATTCGAAATAATGATGATAATGATGATAATGATGATAATGATGATAATGATGATAATGATGATAATGATGATAATGATGATAATTATGATCATGATGCTAATGATGATAATGATGATAATGATGATAATGATGATAATTATGATCATGATGCTAATGATGATAATGATGATAATGATGATAATGATGATAATGATGATGATAATGGTGATGATATTGATGATGATAATGATGATGATAATGATGTTGATAATGATGATGATAATGATGATGATAATGATGATGATAATGATGATGATAATGATGATGATAATGATGATGATAATGATGATAATGATGATAATAATGATACTGATGATAACGATGATAATAATGAAAATGATGATAATGATGATAATGATGATAATGATGATAATGATGATAGTGATGATAATGATGATATTCGAAATAATGATGACAATGATGATAATGATGATAATGATGATAATTATGATCATGATGATAATGATGATAATGGTGATAATGATGATAATGATGATGATAATGATGATAATGATGATGATATTGATGATGATGATGATGATGATAGTGATGATGATAGTGATAATGATAGTAATAATGATAGTGGTAATGATATTGATGGTGATAGTGATGATGATAATGATGATGATAGTGATGATGATAGTGATGATGATAGTGATGATGATAGTGATGATAATGGTGATGATAATAATGATGATGATAGTGATGATGATAGTGATGACGATAGTGATGATAATGGTGATGATAATGATGATGATGATGATAATGATGATGGTAATGATGATGATAATGATGATGATAATGATGATAATGATGATAGTGGTGATAATGTTGATAATGATGTTAATAATGATTATGATGATAATGATGATTATGATGATAATGCTGATAATGATGATAATGATGATAATGATGATGATAATGGTGATGATATTGATGATGATAATGATGATGATAATAATGTTGATAATGATGGTGATAATGATGATGATAATGATGATGATAATGATGATGATAATGATGATAATGATGATAATAATGATACTGATGATAACGATGATAATGATGAAAATGATGTTAATGATGATAATGATGATAATGATGATAATGATGATAGTGATGATAATGATGATATTCGAAATAATGATGACAATGATGATAATGATGATAATGATGATAATTATGATCATGATGATAATGATGATAATGATGATAATGATGATAATGATGATAATGATGATAATGATGATAATGATGAAAATGATGATAATGATGATAATGATGTTAATGGTGATAATGATGATAATGATGATAATGATGATAATGATGATAATGATGATAATGATGATATTGGAGATAATGATGATAATGATGATATTGATGATAGTGATGGTAATGATGACAATGATGATAGTGATGATAATGATGATAGTGATGATAATGATGATTGTGATGATAATGATGATAATGATGATAATGGTGACAATGATGATAATGATTATAATGATGATAATGGTGATAATGATGATAATGCTGATAATGATGATAATGATGATAATGATGATAATGATGATAATTGTGATCATGATGATAACGATGATAATGATGATAATTATGATCATGATGATAATGATGATATTGATGATAGTGATGATAGTGGTGATAATGATGATATTCGAGATAATGATTATAATGATGATAATGATGATAATGATGATAATGATGATGATGATTCTAATAATGATACTGATGATAACGATGATAATGATGATAATGGTGATAATGATGATAATGATCATAATGATCATAATGATAGTGGTGATAATGATGATGATGATTATGATGATGATAGTGATGATAGTGATGATAATGATGATAGTGATGATAATGATGATTGTGATGATAACGATGATAATGATGATAATGATGATAATGATGATAATGATGATAATGATGATAATGATGATAATGATGATAATGATGATAATGATGATAATGGTGATGATAATGATGATGAAAAGGATGATGATAATGATGATAATGATTATAATAATGATACTGATGATAACGATGATAATGATGATAATGGTGATAATGATGATAATGATCATAATGATCATAATGATAATGGTGATAATGATGATGATTTTTATGATGATGATAGTGATGATAGTGATGATAATGATGGTAGTGATGATAATGATGATAATTATGATCATGATGATAATGATGATAATGATGATAATTATGATCATGATGATAATGATGATAATGATGATAATCATGATAATGGCGATAATGTTTATAATGATGATAACGGTGATAATGATGATAATGATCGTAATGATGATAATGATAACGGTGATAATGATGATAATGATGATGATGATGATAGTGATGATAGTGATGATAATGATGATAGTGATGATAATTATGATTGTGATGATAGTGATGATAGTGATGATAGTGATGATAGTGATGATAATGATGATGGTAATGATGATAATGATGATAATGATGATAATGATAATAATAATGATACTGATGATAACGATGATAATGATGATAATGATGATAATGATCATAATGATGATAATGATGATAATGATGATAATTATGATCATGATGATAATGATGATAATGGTGATAATGATGATAATGATGATAATGATGATAATGATGATAATGATGATAATGATGATAATGATGATAATGATGACAATGATGATAATGATTATAATGATGATAATGGTGATAATGATGATAATGCTGATAATGATGATAATGATGATAATGATGATAATGATGATAATTATGATCATGATGATAATGATGATAATGATGATAATTATGATCATGATGATAATGATGATAATGATGATAGTGATGATAGTGGTGATAATGATGATATTCGAGATAATGATTATAATGATGATAATGATGATAATGATGATAATGATGATAATGATGATGATAATGATGACGATAATGATGATGATAATGGTGATGATAATGATGATGATAATGATGATAATGATGATATTGGAGATAATGATGATAATGATGATAATGATGATATTGGAGATAATGATGATATTGATGATAATAATGATGATAATGATGATGATAGTGATGATGATGATGATGATGATAGTGATGATGATAGTGATAATGATAGTAATAATGATAGTCGTAATGATGTTGATGGTGATAGTGATGATGATAATGATGATGATAGTGATGATGATAGTGATGATGATAGTGATGATAATGGTGATGATAATAATGATGATGATAGTGATGATGATAGTGATGACGATAGTGATGATAATGATGATGATGATGATGATAATGATGATGATAATGATGATAATGATGATATTGGAGATAATGATGATAATGATGATAATGTTGATAATGATGATAATGATGATAATGATGATAATGATGATAGTGATTGTAATGATGACAATGATGATAGTGATGATAATGATGATAGTGATGATAATGATGATTGTGATGATAATGATGATAATGATAATAATGATGA
>OX122890.1:34578842-34731342 GCA_944738655.2 Andrena hattorfiana
ATGCTGATAATGATGATAATGATGATAGTGATGATAATGATGATAATGATGATAATGATGATAATGATGATAATGATGATAATGATGATAGTGATGATAATGATGATATTCGAAATAATGATGATAATGATGATAATGATGATAATTATGATCATGATGACAATGATGATAATGATGATAATGATGATAATTATGATCATGATGATAATGATGATAATGGTGATAATGATGATAATGATGATAATGATGATAATGATGATAATGATGATAACGATGATAATGATGATAATGATGATAATGATGATAATGATGATAATGATGATAATGATGATAATGGTGATGATAATGATGATAATGGTGATGGTGATAATGATGATAATGCTGATAATGATGATAATGAGGATAATGGTGATAATGACGATAATGATGATAATGATGATAATGACGATAATGATGATAATGATGATAATGATGATAATGATGATATTGGAGATAATGATGATAATGATGATAATGATGATATTGGAGATAATGATGATAATGATGATAATGTTGATAACGATGATAATGATGATAATGATGATAATGATGATAATGATGATAGTGATGGTAATGATGACAATGATGATAGTGATGATAATGATGATATTCGAGATAATGATGACAATGATGATAATGATGATAATGATGATAATTATGATCATGATGATAATGATGATAATGGTGATAATGATGATAATGATGATAATGATGATAATGATGATAATGATGATAATGATGATAATGATGATAATGATGACAATGATGATAATGATTATAATGATGATAATGGTGATAATGATGATAATGCTGATAATGATGATAATGATGATAATGATGATAATGATGATAATTATGATCATGATGATAATGATGATAATGATGATAATTATGCTCATGATGATAATGATGATAATGATGATAGTGATGATAGTGGTGATAATGATGATAGTGATGATAATGATGGTATTGCAGATAATGATGATAATGGTGATGATGATGATAATGAAGATGATAATGATGATGATAATGATGACGATAATGATGACGATGATGATGGTGATGATGATGATGATCATCATAATGACGATGATTATAGAGATGATGATGATAATGATGAAGATGATGATGATGGTGATAATGATGATGATAATGATAATGATGATAATGATGATGATAATTATGATAATGATGATAATGATGATAATGATGATAATGATAATAGTGATGATAATGATGATATTGGAGATAATGATAATGGTGATGATGATGATAATGATGATAATGATGATAATGATGATAATTATGATCATGATGATAATGATGATAATGATGATAATGATGATGATAATGATAATAATGATAATGATGATGATAATTATGATAATGATGATAATGATGATAATGATGATAATGATGATAGTGATGATAATGATGATATTGGAGATAATGATAATGGTGATGATGATGATAATGATGATAATGATGATAATGATGATAATTATGATCATGATGATAATGATGATAATGATGATAATGATGATAATCATGATAATGACGATAATGTTTATAATGATGATAACGGTGATAATGATGATAATAATGATACTGATGATAACGATGATAATGATGATAATGATGATAATGATGATAATGATGATAATGATGATAATGATGATAATAATGATACTGATGATAACGATGATAATGATGAAAATGATGTTAATGATGATAATGATGATAATGATGATAATGATGATAGTGATGATAATGATGATATTCGAAATAATGATGACAATGATGATAATGATGATAATGATGATAATTATGATCATGATGATAATGATGATAATGATGATAATGATGATGATAATGATAATGATGATAATGATGATGATAATTATGATAATGATGATAATGATGATAATGATGATAATGATAATAGTGATGATAATGATGATATTGGAGATAATGATAATGGTGATGATGATGATAATGATGATAATGATGATAATGATGATAATTATGATCATGATGATAATGATGATAATGATGATAATGGTGATAATGATGATAATGATGATAATGATCATAATGATCATAATGATGATAATGATGATAATGATGATAATGATGATAATGATGATAATGGTGATCATGATAATGATGATAATGATGATGATAATGATGATGATAATGATGATAATGATGATAATGATGATAATGACGATAATGATGATAATGATGATAATGATGATAATGATGATATTGGAGATAATGATGATAATGATGATAATGATGATATTGGAGATAATGATGATAATGTTGATAATGATGATAATGACGATAATGATGATAATGATGATAATGATGATAATGACGATAATGATGATAATGGTGATAATGATGATAATGATGATATTGGAGATAATGATGATAATGATGATAATGATGATATTGGAGATAATGATGATATTGATGATAATAATGATGATAATGATGATGATAGTGATGATGATGATGATGATGATAGTGATGATGATAGTGATAATGATAGTAATAATGATAGTGGTAATGATGTTGATGGTGATAGTGATGATGATAATGATGATGATAGTGATGATGATAGTGATGATGATAGTGATGATGATAGTGATGATAATGGTGATGATAATAATGATGATGATAGTGATGATGATAGTGATGACGATAGTGATGATAATGGTGATGATAATGATGATGATGATGATAATGATGATAATGACGATAATGATGATAATGATGATAATGATGATAATGATGATATTGGAGATAATGATGATAATGATAATAATGATGATATTGGAGATAATGATGATAATGATGATAATGATGATAATGAGGATAATGATGATAATGACGATAATGATGATAATGATGATAATGACGATAATGATGATAATGATGATAATGATGATATTGGAGATAATGATGATAATGATGATAATGATGATATTCGAAATAATGATGACAATGATGATAATGATGATAATGATGATAATTATGATCATGATGATAATGATGATAATGATGATAATGATGATAATGATGATAATGATGATAATGATGATAATGATGAAAATGATGATAATGATGATAATGATGTTAATGGTGATAATGATGATAATGATGATAATGATGATAATGATGATAATGATGATAATGATGATATTGGAGATAATGATGATAATGATGATATTGATGATAGTGATGGTAATGATGACAATGATGATAGTGATGACAATGATGATAGTGATGATAATGATGATTGTGATGATAATGATGATAATGATGATAATGGTGACAATGATGATAATGATTATAATGATGATAATGGTGATAATGATGATAATGCTGATAATGATGATAATGATGATAATGATGATAATGACGATAGTGATGATAATGATGATTGTGATGATAATGATGATAATGATGATAATGGTGACAATGATGATAATGATTATAATGATGATAATGGTGATAATGATGATAATGCTGATAATGATGATAATGATGATAATGATGATAATGATGATAATGATGATAATTGTGATCATGATGATAATGATGATAATGATGATAATTATGATCATGATGATAATGATGATAATGATGATAGTGATGATAGTGGTGATAATGATGATATTCGAGATAATGATGACAATGATGATAATGATGATAATTATGATCATGATTATAATAATGATACTGATGATAACGATGATAATGATGATAATGGTGATAATGATGATAATGATCATAATGATCATAATGATAGTGGTGATAATGATGATGATGATTATGATGATGATAGTGATGATAGTGATGATAATGATGATAGTGATGATAATGATGATAGTGATGATAATAATGATTGTGATGATAACGATGATAATGATGATAATGATGATAATGATGATAATGATGATAATGATGATAATGATGATAATGATGATAATGATGATAATGATGATAATGGTGATGATAATGATGATGAAAAGGATGATGATAATGATGATAATGATTATAATAATGATACTGATGATAACGATGATAATGATGATAATGGTGATAATGATGATAATGATCATAATGATCATAATGATAATGGTGATAATGATGATGATTTTTATGATGATGATAGTGATGATAGTGATGATAATGATGGTAGTGATGATAATGATGATAATTATGATCATGATGATAATGATGATAATGATGATAATTATGATCATGATGATAATGATGATAATGATGATAATCATGATAATGGCGATAATGTTTATAATGATGATAACGGTGATAATGATGATAATGATCGTAATGATGATAATGATAATGGTGATAATGATGATAATGATGATGATGATGATAGTGATGATAGTGATGATAATGATGATAGTGATGATAATAATGATTGTGATGATAGTGATGATAGTGATGATAGTGATGATAGTGATGATAATGATGATGGTAATGATGATAATGATGATAATGATGATAATGATAATAATAATGATACTGATGATAACGATGATAATGATGATAATGATGATAATGATCATAATGATGATAATGATGATAATGATGATAATGATGATAATGATGATAATGGTGATCATGATAATGATGATAATGATGATGATAATGATGACGATAATGATGATGATAATGGTGATAATGATGATAATGACGATAATGATGATAATGATGATAATGATGATAATGATGATATTGGAGATAATGATGATAATGATGATATTGGAGATAATGATGATAATGATGATAATGTTGATAATGATGATAATGATGATAATGATGATAATGATGATAATTATGATCATGATGATAATGATGATAATGGTGATAATGATGATAATGATGATAATGATGATAATGATGATAATGATGATAATGATGATAATGATGATAATGATGACAATGATGATAATGATTATAATGATGATAATGGTGATAATGATGATAATGCTGATAATGATGATAATGATGATAATGATGATAATGATGATAATTATGATCATGATGATAATGATGATAATGATGATAATTATGATCATGATGATAATGATGATAATGATGATAGTGATGATAGTGGTGATAATGATGATATTCGAGATAATGATTATAATGATGATAATGATGATAATGATGATAATGATGATAATGATGATGATAATGATGACGATAATGATGATGATAATGGTGATGATAATGATGATGATAATGATGATGATAATGATGATAATGATGATAATGATGATAATGATGATAATGATGATAATGATGATAATGATGATGATAATGATGATAATGATGATGATATTGATGATGATGATGATGATGATGATAATGATGATGATAATGATAATGATGATAATGATGATGATAATTATGATAATGATGATAATGATGATAATGTTGATAATGATAATGATAATAATGGTGATAATGATGATAATGATGATAATGATGATAATGATGATAATGATGATAATGATGACAATGATGATAATGATGATAATGGTGATAATTATGATCATGATGATAATGATGATAATGTTGATAATAATGATAATGATGATAATGGTGATAATGATGATAATGATGATAATGATGATAATGATGATAATGATGACAATGATGATAATTATGATAATGATGATAATGGTGATAATGATGATAATGCTGATAAAGATGATGATGATTCTAATAATGATACTGATGATAACGATGATAATGATGATAATGGTGATAATGATGATAATGATCATAATGATCATAATGATAGTGGTGATAATGATGATGATGATTATGATGATGATAGTGATGATAGTGATGATAATGATGATAGTGATGATAATGATGATTGTGATGATAACGATGATAATGATGATAATGATGATAATGATGATAATGATGATAATGATGATAATGATGATAATGATGATAATGATGATAATGATGATAATGGTGATGATAATGATGATGAAAAGGATGATGATAATGATGATAATGATGATAATGGTGATAATGATGATAATGATCATAATGATCATAATGATAGTGGTGATAATGATGATGATGATTATGATGATGATAGTGATGATAGTGATGATAATGATGATAGTGATGATAATGATGATTGTGATGATAACGATGATAATGATGATAATGATGAAAATGATGATAATGATGATAATGATGATAATGATGATAATGATGATAATGATGATAATGATGATAATGGTGATGATAATGATGATGAAAAGGATGATGATAATGATGATAATGATTATAATAATGATACTGATGATAACGATGATAATGATGATAATGGTGATAATGATGATAATGATCATAATGATCATAATGATAATGGTGATAATGATGATGATTTTTATGATGATGATAGTGATGATAGTGATGATAATGATGGTAGTGATGATAATGATGATAATTATGATCATGATGATAATGATGATAATGATGATAATTATGATCATGATGATAATGATGATAGTGATGATAGTGGTGATAATGATGATATTCGAGATAATGATGATAATGATGATAATGATGATAATGATGATAATGATGATAATGATGGTATTGGAGATAATGATGATAATGGTGATGATGATGATAATGAAGATGATAATGATGATGATAATGACAACCATGATAATGATGATAATGATGATAATTATGATCATGATGATAATGATGATAATGTTGATAATGATAATGATAATAATGGTGATAATGATGATAATGATGATAATGATGATAATGATGATAATGATGATAATGATGACAATGATGATAATGATGATAATGGTGATAATTATGATCATGATGATAATGATGATAATGTTGATAATAATGATAATGATGATAATGGTGATAATGATGATAATGATGATAATGATGATAATGATGATAATGATGATAATGATGACAATGATGATAATTATGATAATGATGATAATGGTGATAATGATGATAATGCTGATAAAGATGATAATGACGATAATGATGATAATGATGATAATTATGATAATGATTATAATGATGATAGTGATGATAGTGGTGATAATGATGATATTCGAGATAATGATGATAATGATGATAATGATGATAATGATGATAATGATGATAATGATGATAATGATGATAATGATGATATTGGAGATAATGATGATAATGATGATAATGATGATATTGGAGATAATGATGATAATGATGATAATGTTGATAATGATGATAATGATGATAATGATGATAATGATGATAACGATGATAATGATGATAATGATGATAATCATGATAATTATGATCATGATTATAATGACGATAATGATGATAATGATGATAATGATGACAATGATGATAATGATGATAATGATGACAATGATGATAATGATGATAATGGTGATAATTATGATCATGATGATAATGATGATAATGTTGATAATAATGATAATGATGATAATGGTGATAATGATGATAATGATGATAATGATGATAATGATGATAATGATGATAATGATGACAATGATGATAATTATGATAATGATGATAATGGTGATAATGATGATAATGCTGATAAAGATGATAATGACGATAATGATGATAATGATGATAATTATGATAATGATTATAATGATGATAGTGATGATAGTGGTGATAATGATGATATTCGAGATAATGATTATAATGATGATAATGATGATAATGATGATAATGATGATAATGATGATGATAATGATGACGATAATGATGATGATAATGGTGATGATAATGATGATGATAATGATGATGATAATGATGATAATGATGATAATGATGATAATGATGATAATGATGATAATGATGATAATGATGATGATAATGATGATAATGATGATGATATTGATGATGATGATGATGATGATGATAATGATGATGATAATGATAATGATGATAATGATGATGATAATTATGATAATGATGATAATGATGATAATGATGATAATTATGATAGTGATGATATTGATGATATTGGAGATAATGATAATGGTGATGATGATGATAATAGTGATGATGATGATAATGATGATGATAATGATGATGATGATGATGATAATGATGATGATAATGATGATAATGATGATAATGATGATAATGATGATAATGATGATAATGATGATAATGATGATGATAATGATGATAATGATGATGATATTGATGATGATGATGATGATGATAGTGATGATGATAGTGATAATGATAGTGATGATAATGGTGATGATAATGATGATGATAATGATGATGATAATGATGATAATAATGATACTGATGATAACGATAATAATGATGATAATGATGATAATGATGATAATCATGACAATGATGATAATGATGATAATGATGATAATTATGATCATGATGATAATGATGATAATGTTGATAATAATGATAATGATAATAATGTTGATAATGATGATCATGATGATAATGATGATAATGATGATAGTGATGATAGTGATGATAATGATGATGATAATGATGATGATAATGATGATGATAATGATGATGATAATGATGATAATAATGATACTGATGATAACGATAATAATGATGATAATGATGATAATGATGATAATCATGACAACCATGATAATGATGATAATGATGATAATTATGATCATGATGATAATGATGATAATGTTGATAATGATAATGATAATAATGGTGATAATGATGATAATGATGATAATGATGATAATGATGATAATGATGATAATGATGACAATGATGTTAATTATGATAATCATCACAATGATGATAATGATGATACTCATCATAATGATGATAATGATGATAATGATGACAATGATGATAATGATGATAATGGTGATAATTATGATCATGATGATAATGATGATAATGTTGATAATAATGATAATGATGATAATGGTGATAATGATGATAATGATGATAATGATGATAATGATGATAATGATGATAATGATGACAATGATGATAATTATGATAATGATGATAATGGTGATAATGATGATAATGCTGATAAAGATGATAATGACGATAATGATGATAATGATGATAATTATGATAATGATTATAATGATGATAGTGATGATAGTGGTGATAATGATGATATTCGAGATAATGATGATAATGATGATAATGATGATAATGATGATAATGATGATAATGATGATAATGATGATAATGATGATAATGATGGTATTGGAGATAATGATGATAATGGTGATGATGATGATAATGAAGATGATAATGATGATGATAATGATGACGATAATGATGACGATGATGATGGTGATGATGATGATGATCATCATAATGACGATGATTATGGAGATGATGATGATAATGATGAAGATGATGATGATGGTGATAATGATGATGATAATGATAATGATGATAATGATGATGATAATTATGATAATGATGATAATGATGATAATGATGATAATGATGATAGTGATGATAATGATGATATTGGAGATAATGATAATGGTGATGATGATGATAATAGTGATGATGATGATAATGATGATGATAATGATGATGATGATGATAATGATGATGATAATGATGATACTGATGATAACGATGATAATGATGATAATGATGATAATGATGATAATGATGATAATGATGATAATGGTGATCATGATAATGATGATAATGATGATGATAATGATGACGATAATGATGATGATAATGGTGATAATGATGATAATGACGATAATGATGATAATGATGATAATGATGATAATGCTGATATTGGAGATAATGATGAAAATGATGATAACGATGATATTGGAGATAATGATGATAATGATGATAATGTTGATAATGATGATAATGATGATAATGATGATAATGATGATAGTGATTGTAATGATGACAATGATGATAGTGATGATAATGATGATAGTGATGATAATGATGATTGAGATGATAATGATGATAATGATAATAATGATGACAATGATGATAATGACTATAATGATGATAATGGTGATAATGATGATAATGCTGATAATGATGATAATGATGATAATGATGATAATGATGATAATTATGATCATGATGATAATGATGATAATGATGATAATTATGATCATGATGATAATGATGATAGTGATGATAGTGGTGATAATGATGATGATAATGATGATGATAATGATGATGATAATGATGATGATAATGATGATAATAATGATACTGATGATAACGATAATAATGATGATAATGATGATAATGATGATAATCATGACAATGATGATAATGATGATAATGATGATAATTATGATCATGATGATAATGATGATAATCTTGATAATAATGATAATGATAATAATGGTGATAATGATGATAATGATGATAATGATGATAATGATGATAATGATGATAATGATGACAATGATGTTAATTATGATAATCATCACAATGATGATAATGATGATAATCATCATAATGATGATAATGATGATAATGATGACAATGATGATAATGATGATAATGGTGATAATTATGATCATGATGATAATGATGATAATGTTGATAATAATGATAATGATGATAATGGTGATAATGATGATAATGATGATAATGATGATAATGATGATAATGATGACAATGATGATAATTATGATAATGATGATAATGGTGATAATGACGATAATGCTGATAAAGATGATAATGACGATAATGATGATAATGATGATAATTATGATAATGATTATAATGATGATAGTGATGATAGTGGTGATAATGATGATATTCGAGATAATGATGATAATGATGATGATAATGATGATGATAATGATTATGATAATGGTGATGATAATGATGATAATGATCGTAATGATGATTATGATGATGATGATGATAGTGATGATAGTGATGATAATGATGTTAGTGATGATAATAATGATTGTGATGATAGTGATGATAGTGATGATAGTGATGATAGTGATGATAATGATGATGGTAATGATGATAATGATGATAATGATGATAATGATGATAATAATGATACTGATGATAACGATGATAATGATGATAATGATGATAATGATCATAATGATGATAATGATGATAATGATGATAATGATGATAATGATGATAATGGTGATCATGATAATGATGATAATGATGATGATAATGATGACGATAATGATGATGATAATGGTGATAATGATGATAATGACGATAATGATGATAATGATGATAATGATGATAATGATGATATTGGAGATAATGATGATAATGATGATAATGATGATATTGGAGATAATGATGATAATGATGATAATGTTGATAATGATGATAATGATGATAATGATGATAATGATGATAACGATGATAATGATGATAATGATGATAATCATGATAATTATGATCATGATTATAATGACGATAATGATGATAATGATGATAATGATGACAATGATGATAATGATGATAATGATGATAATGCTGATAATGATGATAATGATGATAGTGATGATAATGATGATAATGATGATAATGATGATAATGATGATAATGATGATAATGATGATAGTGATGATAATGATGATATTCGAAATAATGATGATAATGATGATAATGATGATAATTATGATCATGATGACAATGATGATAATGATGATAATGATGATAATTATGATCATGATGATAATGATGATAATGGTGATAATGATGATAATGATGATAATGATGATAATGATGATAATGATGATAACGATGATAATGATGATAATGATGATAATGATGATAATGATGATAATGATGATAATGATGATAATGGTGATGATAATGATGATAATGGTGATGGTGATAATGATGATAATGCTGATAATGATGATAATGAGGATAATGGTGATAATGACGATAATGATGATAATGATGATAATGACGATAATGATGATAATGATGATAATGATGATAATGATGATATTGGAGATAATGATGATAATGATGATAATGATGATATTGGAGATAATGATGATAATGATGATAATGTTGATAACGATGATAATGATGATAATGATGATAATGATGATAATGATGATAGTGATGGTAATGATGACAATGATGATAGTGATGATAATGATGATATTCGAGATAATGATGACAATGATGATAATGATGATAATGATGATAATTATGATCATGATGATAATGATGATAATGGTGATAATGATGATAATGATGATAATGATGATAATGATGATAATGATGATAATGATGATAATGATGATAATGATGACAATGATGATAATGATTATAATGATGATAATGGTGATAATGATGATAATGCTGATAATGATGATAATGATGATAATGATGATAATGATGATAATTATGATCATGATGATAATGATGATAATGATGATAATTATGCTCATGATGATAATGATGATAATGATGATAGTGATGATAGTGGTGATAATGATGATATTCGAGATAATGATTATAATGATGATAATGATGATAATGATGATAATGTTGATAATGATGATGATAATGATGACGATAATGATGATGATAATGGTGATGATAATGATGATGATAATGATGATGATAATGATGATGATGATGATAATGATGATGATAATGATGATGATAATGATGATAATGATGATAATGATGATAATGATGATAGTGATGATAATGATGATAATGATGATAATTATGATCATGATGATAATGATGATAATGGTGATAATGATGATAATGATGATAATGATGATAATGATGATAATGATGATAATGATGATAATGATGATAATGATGACAATGATGATAATGATTATAATGATGATAATGGTGATAATGATGATAATGCTGATAATGATGATAATGATGATAATGATGATAATGATGATAATTATGATCATGATGATAATGATGATAATGATGATAATTATGCTCATGATGATAATGATGATAATGATGATAGTGATGATAGTGGTGATAATGATGATATTCGAGATAATGATTATAATGATGATAATGATGATAATGATGATAATGTTGATAATGATGATGATAATGATGACGATAATGATGATGATAATGGTGATGATAATGATGATGATAATGATGATGATAATGATGATGATGATGATAATGATGATGATAATGATGATGATAATGATGATAATGATGATAATGATGATAATGATGATAGTGATGATAATGATGGTATTGCAGATAATGATGATAATGGTGATGATGATGATAATGAAGATGATAATGATGATGATAATGATGACGATAATGATGACGATGATGATGGTGATGATGATGATGATCATCATAATGACGATGATTATAGAGATGATGATGATAATGATGAAGATGATGATGATGGTGATAATGATGATGATAATGATAATGATGATAATGATGATGATAATTATGATAATGATGATAATGATGATAATGATGATAATGATAATAGTGATGATAATGATGATATTGGAGATAATGATAATGGTGATGATGATGATAATGATGATAATGATGATAATGATGATAATTATGATCATGATGATAATGATGATAATGATGATAATGATGATGATAATGATAATAATGATAATGATGATGATAATTATGATAATGATGATAATGATGATAATGATGATAATGATGATAGTGATGATAATGATGATATTGGAGATAATGATAATGGTGATGATGATGATAATGATGATAATGATGATAATGATGATAATTATGATCATGATGATAATGATGATAATGATGATAATGATGATAATCATGATAATGACGATAATGTTTATAATGATGATAACGGTGATAATGATGATAATAATGATACTGATGATAACGATGATAATGATGATAATGATGATAATGATGATAATGATGATAATGATGATAATGATGATAATGATGATAATAATGATACTGATGATAACGATGATAATGATGAAAATGATGTTAATGATGATAATGATGATAATGATGATAATGATGATAGTGATGATAATGATGATATTCGAAATAATGATGACAATGATGATAATGATGATAATGATGATAATTATGATCATGATGATAATGATGATAATGATGATAATGATGATGATAATGATAATGATGATAATGATGATGATAATTATGATAATGATGATAATGATGATAATGATGATAATGATAATAGTGATGATAATGATGATATTGGAGATAATGATAATGGTGATGATGATGATAATGATGATAATGATGATAATGATGATAATTATGATCATGATGATAATGATGATAATGATGATAATGGTGATAATGATGATAATGATGATAATGATCATAATGATCATAATGATGATAATGATGATAATGATGATAATGATGATAATGATGATAATGGTGATCATGATAATGATGATAATGATGATGATAATGATGATGATAATGATGATAATGATGATAATGATGATAATGACGATAATGATGATAATGATGATAATGATGATAATGATGATATTGGAGATAATGATGATAATGATGATAATGATGATATTGGAGATAATGATGATAATGTTGATAATGATGATAATGACGATAATGATGATAATGATGATAATGATGATAATGACGATAATGATGATAATGATGATAATGATGATAATGATGATATTGGAGATAATGATGATAATGATGATAATGATGATATTGGAGATAATGATGATATTGATGATAATAATGATGATAATGATGATGATAGTGATGATGATGATGATGATGATAGTGATGATGATAGTGATAATGATAGTAATAATGATAGTGGTAATGATGTTGATGGTGATAGTGATGATGATAATGATGATGATAGTGATGATGATAGTGATGATGATAGTGATGATGATAGTGATGATAATGGTGATGATAATAATGATGATGATAGTGATGATGATAGTGATGACGATAGTGATGATAATGGTGATGATAATGATGATGATGATGATAATGATGATAATGACGATAATGATGATAATGATGATAATGATGATAATGATGATATTGGAGATAATGATGATAATGATAATAATGATGATATTGGAGATAATGATGATAATGATGATAATGATGATAATGAGGATAATGATGATAATGACGATAATGATGATAATGATGATAATGACGATAATGATGATAATGATGATAATGATGATATTGGAGATAATGATGATAATGATGATAATGATGATATTCGAAATAATGATGACAATGATGATAATGATGATAATGATGATAATTATGATCATGGTGATAATGATGATAATGATGATAATGATGATAATGATGATAATGATGATAATGATGATAATGATGAAAATGATGATAATGATGATAATGATGTTAATGGTGATAATGATGATAATGATGATAATGATGATAATGATGATAATGATGATAATGATGATATTGGAGATAATGATGATAATGATGATATTGATGATAGTGATGGTAATGATGACAATGATGATAGTGATGACAATGATGATAGTGATGATAATGATGATTGTGATGATAATGATGATAATGATGATAATGGTGACAATGATGATAATGATTATAATGATGATAATGGTGATAATGATGATAATGCTGATAATGATGATAATGATGATAATGATGATAATGACGATAGTGATGATAATGATGATTGTGATGATAATGATGATAATGATGATAATGGTGACAATGATGATAATGATTATAATGATGATAATGGTGATAATGATGATAATGCTGATAATGATGATAATGATGATAATGATGATAATGATGATAATGATGATAATTGTGATCATGATGATAATGATGATAATGATGATAATTATGATCATGATGATAATGATGATAATGATGATAGTGATGATAGTGGTGATAATGATGATATTCGAGATAATGATGACAATGATGATAATGATGATAATTATGATCATGATTATAATAATGATACTGATGATAACGATGATAATGATGATAATGGTGATAATGATGATAATGATCATAATGATCATAATGATAGTGGTGATAATGATGATGATGATTATGATGATGATAGTGATGATAGTGATGATAATGATGATAGTGATGATAATGATGATAGTGATGATAATAATGATTGTGATGATAACGATGATAATGATGATAATGATGATAATGATGATAATGATGATAATGATGATAATGATGATAATGATGATAATGATGATAATGATGATAATGGTGATGATAATGATGATGAAAAGGATGATGATAATGATGATAATGATTATAATAATGATACTGATGATAACGATGATAATGATGATAATGGTGATAATGATGATAATGATCATAATGATCATAATGATAATGGTGATAATGATGATGATTTTTATGATGATGATAGTGATGATAGTGATGATAATGATGGTAGGGATGATAATGATGATAATTATGATCATGATGATAATGATGATAATGATGATAATTATGATCATGATGATAATGATGATAATGATGATAATCATGATAATGGCGATAATGTTTATAATGATGATAACGGTGATAATGATGATAATGATCGTAATGATGATAATGATAATGGTGATAATGATGATAATGATGATGATGATGATAGTGATGATAGTGATGATAATGATGATAGTGATGATAATAATGATTGTGATGATAGTGATGATAGTGATGATAGTGATGATAGTGATGATAATGATGATGGTAATGATGATAATGATGATAATGATGATAATGATAATAATAATGATACTGATGATAACGATGATAATGATGATAATGATGATAATGATCATAATGATGATAATGATGATAATGATGATAATGATGATAATGATGATAATGGTGATCATGATAATGATGATAATGATGATGATAATGATGACGATAATGATGATGATAATGGTGATAATGATGATAATGACGATAATGATGATAATGATGATAATGATGATAATGATGATATTGGAGATAATGATGATAATGATGATATTGGAGATAATGATGATAATGATGATAATGTTGATAATGATGATATTGGAGATAATGATGATAATGATGATAATGATGATATTGGAGATAATGATGATATTGATGATAATAATGATGATAATGATGATGATAGTGATGATGATGATGATGATGATAGTGATGATGATAGTGATAATGATAGTAATAATGATAGTGGTAATGATGTTGATGGTGATAGTGATGATGATAATGATGATGATAGTGATGATGATAGTGATGATGATAGTGATGATGATAGTGATGATAATGGTGATGATAATAATGATGATGATAGTGATGATGATAGTGATGACGATAGTGATGATAATGGTGATGATAATGATGATGATGATGATAATGATGATAATGACGATAATGATGATAATGATGATAATGATGATAATGATGATATTGGAGATAATGATGATAATGATAATAATGATGATATTGGAGATAATGATGATAATGATGATAATGATGATAATGAGGATAATGATGATAATGACGATAATGATGATAATGATGATAATGACGATAATGATGATAATGATGATAATGATGATATTGGAGATAATGATGATAATGATGATAATGATGATATTCGAAATAATGATGACAATGATGATAATGATGATAATGATGATAATTATGATCATGGTGATAATGATGATAATGATGATAATGATGATAATGATGATAATGATGATAATGATGATAATGATGAAAATGATGATAATGATGATAATGATGTTAATGGTGATAATGATGATAATGATGATAATGATGATAATGATGATAATGATGATAATGATGATATTGGAGATAATGATGATAATGATGATATTGATGATAGTGATGGTAATGATGACAATGATGATAGTGATGACAATGATGATAGTGATGATAATGATGATTGTGATGATAATGATGATAATGATGATAATGGTGACAATGATGATAATGATTATAATGATGATAATGGTGATAATGATGATAATGCTGATAATGATGATAATGATGATAATGATGATAATGACGATAGTGATGATAATGATGATTGTGATGATAATGATGATAATGATGATAATGGTGACAATGATGATAATGATTATAATGATGATAATGGTGATAATGATGATAATGCTGATAATGATGATAATGATGATAATGATGATAATGATGATAATGATGATAATTGTGATCATGATGATAATGATGATAATGATGATAATTATGATCATGATGATAATGATGATAATGATGATAGTGATGATAGTGGTGATAATGATGATATTCGAGATAATGATGACAATGATGATAATGATGATAATTATGATCATGATTATAATAATGATACTGATGATAACGATGATAATGATGATAATGGTGATAATGATGATAATGATCATAATGATCATAATGATAGTGGTGATAATGATGATGATGATTATGATGATGATAGTGATGATAGTGATGATAATGATGATAGTGATGATAATGATGATAGTGATGATAATAATGATTGTGATGATAACGATGATAATGATGATAATGATGATAATGATGATAATGATGATAATGATGATAATGATGATAATGATGATAATGATGATAATGATGATAATGGTGATGATAATGATGATGAAAAGGATGATGATAATGATGATAATGATTATAATAATGATACTGATGATAACGATGATAATGATGATAATGGTGATAATGATGATAATGATCATAATGATCATAATGATAATGGTGATAATGATGATGATTTTTATGATGATGATAGTGATGATAGTGATGATAATGATGGTAGGGATGATAATGATGATAATTATGATCATGATGATAATGATGATAATGATGATAATTATGATCATGATGATAATGATGATAATGATGATAATCATGATAATGGCGATAATGTTTATAATGATGATAACGGTGATAATGATGATAATGATCGTAATGATGATAATGATAATGGTGATAATGATGATAATGATGATGATGATGATAGTGATGATAGTGATGATAATGATGATAGTGATGATAATAATGATTGTGATGATAGTGATGATAGTGATGATAGTGATGATAGTGATGATAATGATGATGGTAATGATGATAATGATGATAATGATGATAATGATAATAATAATGATACTGATGATAACGATGATAATGATGATAATGATGATAATGATCATAATGATGATAATGATGATAATGATGATAATGATGATAATGATGATAATGGTGATCATGATAATGATGATAATGATGATGATAATGATGACGATAATGATGATGATAATGGTGATAATGATGATAATGACGATAATGATGATAATGATGATAATGATGATAATGATGATATTGGAGATAATGATGATAATGATGATATTGGAGATAATGATGATAATGATGATAATGTTGATAATGATGATAATGATGATAATGATGATAATGATGATAATTATGATCATGATGATAATGATGATAATGGTGATAATGATGATAATGATGATAATGATGATAATGATGATAATGATGATAATGATGATAATGATGATAATGATGACAATGATGATAATGATTATAATGATGATAATGGTGATAATGATGATAATGCTGATAATGATGATAATGATGATAATGATGATAATGATGATAATTATGATCATGATGATAATGATGATAATGATGATAATTATGATCATGATGATAATGATGATAATGATGATAGTGATGATAGTGGTGATAATGATGATATTCGAGATAATGATTATAATGATGATAATGATGATAATGATGATAATGATGATAATGATGATGATAATGATGACGATAATGATGATGATAATGGTGATGATAATGATGATGATAATGATGATGATAATGATGATAATGATGATAATGATGATAATGATGATAATGATGATAATGATGATAATGATGATGATAATGATGATAATGATGATGATATTGATGATGATGATGATGATGATGATAATGATGATGATAATGATAATGATGATAATGATGATGATAATTATGATAATGATGATAATGATGATAATGTTGATAATGATAATGATAATAATGGTGATAATGATGATAATGATGATAATGATGATAATGATGATAATGATGATAATGATGACAATGATGATAATGATGATAATGGTGATAATTATGATCATGATGATAATGATGATAATGTTGATAATAATGATAATGATGATAATGGTGATAATGATGATAATGATGATAATGATGATAATGATGATAATGATGACAATGATGATAATTATGATAATGATGATAATGGTGATAATGATGATAATGCTGATAAAGATGATGATGATTCTAATAATGATACTGATGATAACGATGATAATGATGATAATGGTGATAATGATGATAATGATCATAATGATCATAATGATAGTGGTGATAATGATGATGATGATTATGATGATGATAGTGATGATAGTGATGATAATGATGATAGTGATGATAATGATGATTGTGATGATAACGATGATAATGATGATAATGATGATAATGATGATAATGATGATAATGATGATAATGATGATAATGATGATAATGATGATAATGATGATAATGGTGATGATAATGATGATGAAAAGGATGATGATAATGATGATAATGATGATAATGGTGATAATGATGATAATGATCATAATGATCATAATGATAGTGGTGATAATGATGATGATGATTATGATGATGATAGTGATGATAGTGATGATAATGATGATAGTGATGATAATGATGATTGTGATGATAACGATGATAATGATGATAATGATGATAATGATGATAATGATGATAATGATGATAATGATGATAATGATGATAATGATGATAATGATGATAATGGTGATGATAATGATGATGAAAAGGATGATGATAATGATGATAATGATTATAATAATGATACTGATGATAACGATGATAATGATGATAATGGTGATAATGATGATAATGATCATAATGATCATAATGATAATGGTGATAATGATGATGATTTTTATGATGATGATAGTGATGATAGTGATGATAATGATGGTAGTGATGATAATGATGATAATTATGATCATGATGATAATGATGATAATGATGATAATTATGATCATGATGATAATGATGATAATGATGATAATCATGATAATGGCGATAATGTTTATAATGATGATAACGGTGATAATGATGATAATGATCGTAATGATGATAATGATAACGGTGATAATGATGATAATGATGATGATGATGATAGTGATGATAGTGATGATAATGATGATAGTGATGATAATAATGATTGTGATGATAGTGATGATAGTGATGATAGTGATGATAGTGATGATAATGATGATGGTAATGATGATAATGATGATAATGATGATAATGATAATAATAATGATACTGATGATAACGATGATAATGATGATAATGATGATAATGATCATAATGATGATAATGATGATAATGATGATAATTATGATCATGATGATAATGATGATAATGGTGATAATGATGATAATGATGATAATGATGATAATGATGATAATGATGATAATGATGATAATGATGATAATGATGACAATGATGATAATGATTATAATGATGATAATGGTGATAATGATGATAATGCTGATAATGATGATAATGATGATAATGATGATAATGATGATAATTATGATCATGATGATAATGATGATAATGATGATAATTATGATCATGATGATAATGATGATAATGATGATAGTGATGATAGTGGTGATAATGATGATATTCGAGATAATGATTATAATGATGATAATGATGATAATGATGATAATGATGATAATGATGATGATAATGATGACGATAATGATGATGATAATGGTGATGATAATGATGATGATAATGATGATGATAATGATGATAATGATGATAATGATGATAATGATGATAATGATGATAATGATGATAATGATGATGATAATGATGATAATGATGATGATATTGATGATGATGATGATGATGATGATAATGATGATGATAATGATAATGATGATAATGATGATGATAATTATGATAATGATGATAATGATGATAATGATGATAATTATGATAGTGATGATATTGATGATATTGGAGATAATGATAATGGTGATGATGATGATAATAGTGATGATGATGATAATGATGATGATAATGATGATGATGATGATGATAATGATGATGATAATGATGATAATGATGATAATGATGATAATGATGATAATGATGATAATGATGATAATGATGATGATAATGATGATAATGATGATGATATTGATGATGATGATGATGATGATAGTGATGATGATAGTGATAATGATAGTGATGATAATGGTGATGATAATGATGATGATAATGATGATGATAATGATGATAATAATGATACTGATGATAACGATAATAATGATGATAATGATGATAATGATGATAATCATGACAATGATGATAATGATGATAATGATGATAATTATGATCATGATGATAATGATGATAATGTTGATAATAATGATAATGATAATAATGTTGATAATGATGATCATGATGATAATGATGATAATGATGATAGTGATGATAGTGATGATAATGATGATGATAATGATGATGATAATGATGATGATAATGATGATGATAATGATGATAATAATGATACTGATGATAACGATAATAATGATGATAATGATGATAATGATGATAATCATGACAACCATGATAATGATGATAATGATGATAATTATGATCATGATGATAATGATGATAATGTTGATAATGATAATGATAATAATGGTGATAATGATGATAATGATGATAATGATGATAATGATGATAATGATGATAATGATGACAATGATGTTAATTATGATAATCATCACAATGATGATAATGATGATACTCATCATAATGATGATAATGATGATAATGATGACAATGATGATAATGATGATAATGGTGATAATTATGATCATGATGATAATGATGATAATGTTGATAATAATGATAATGATGATAATGGTGATAATGATGATAATGATGATAATGATGATAATGATGATAATGATGATAATGATGACAATGATGATAATTATGATAATGATGATAATGGTGATAATGATGATAATGCTGATAAAGATGATAATGACGATAATGATGATAATGATGATAATTATGATAATGATTATAATGATGATAGTGATGATAGTGGTGATAATGATGATATTCGAGATAATGATGATAATGATGATAATGATGATAATGATGATAATGATGATAATGATGATAATGATGATAATGATGATAATGATGGTATTGGAGATAATGATGATAATGGTGATGATGATGATAATGAAGATGATAATGATGATGATAATGATGACGATAATGATGACGATGATGATGGTGATGATGATGATGATCATCATAATGACGATGATTATGGAGATGATGATGATAATGATGAAGATGATGATGATGGTGATAATGATGATGATAATGATAATGATGATAATGATGATGATAATTATGATAATGATGATAATGATGATAATGATGATAATGATGATAGTGATGATAATGATGATATTGGAGATAATGATAATGGTGATGATGATGATAATAGTGATGATGATGATAATGATGATGATAATGATGATGATGATGATAATGATGATGATAATGATGATACTGATGATAACGATGATAATGATGATAATGATGATAATGATGATAATGATGATAATGATGATAATGGTGATCATGATAATGATGATAATGATGATGATAATGATGACGATAATGATGATGATAATGGTGATAATGATGATAATGACGATAATGATGATAATGATGATAATGATGATAATGCTGATATTGGAGATAATGATGAAAATGATGATAACGATGATATTGGAGATAATGATGATAATGATGATAATGTTGATAATGATGATAATGATGATAATGATGATAATGATGATAGTGATTGTAATGATGACAATGATGATAGTGATGATAATGATGATAGTGATGATAATGATGATTGAGATGATAATGATGATAATGATAATAATGATGACAATGATGATAATGACTATAATGATGATAATGGTGATAATGATGATAATGCTGATAATGATGATAATGATGATAATGATGATAATGATGATAATTATGATCATGATGATAATGATGATAATGATGATAATTATGATCATGATGATAATGATGATAGTGATGATAGTGGTGATAATGATGATGATAATGATGATGATAATGATGATGATAATGATGATGATAATGATGATGATAATGATGATAATAATGATACTGATGATAACGATAATAATGATGATAATGATGATAATGATGATAATCATGACAATGATGATAATGATGATAATGATGATAATTATGATCATGATGATAATGATGATAATCTTGATAATAATGATAATGATAATAATGGTGATAATGATGATAATGATGATAATGATGATAATGATGATAATGATGATAATGATGACAATGATGTTAATTATGATAATCATCACAATGATGATAATGATGATAATCATCATAATGATGATAATGATGATAATGATGACAATGATGATAATGATGATAATGGTGATAATTATGATCATGATGATAATGATGATAATGTTGATAATAATGATAATGATGATAATGGTGATAATGATGATAATGATGATAATGATGATAATGATGATAATGATGACAATGATGATAATTATGATAATGATGATAATGGTGATAATGACGATAATGCTGATAAAGATGATAATGACGATAATGATGATAATGATGATAATTATGATAATGATTATAATGATGATAGTGATGATAGTGGTGATAATGATGATATTCGAGATAATGATGATAATGATGATGATAATGATGATGATAATGATTATGATAATGGTGATGATAATGATGATAATGATCGTAATGATGATTATGATGATGATGATGATAGTGATGATAGTGATGATAATGATGTTAGTGATGATAATAATGATTGTGATGATAGTGATGATAGTGATGATAGTGATGATAGTGATGATAATGATGATGGTAATGATGATAATGATGATAATGATGATAATGATGATAATAATGATACTGATGATAACGATGATAATGATGATAATGATGATAATGATCATAATGATGATAATGATGATAATGATGATAATGATGATAATGATGATAATGGTGATCATGATAATGATGATAATGATGATGATAATGATGACGATAATGATGATGATAATGGTGATAATGATGATAATGACGATAATGATGATAATGATGATAATGATGATAATGATGATATTGGAGATAATGATGATAATGATGATAATGATGATATTGGAGATAATGATGATAATGATGATAATGTTGATAATGATGATAATGATGATAATGATGATAATGATGATAACGATGATAATGATGATAATGATGATAATCATGATAATTATGATCATGATTATAATGACGATAATGATGATAATGATGATAATGATGACAATGATGATAATGATGATAATGATGATAATGCTGATAATGATGATAATGATGATAGTGATGATAATGATGATAATGATGATAATGATGATAATGATGATAATGATGATAATGATGATAGTGATGATAATGATGATATTCGAAATAATGATGATAATGATGATAATGATGATAATTATGATCATGATGACAATGATGATAATGATGATAATGATGATAATTATGATCATGATGATAATGATGATAATGGTGATAATGATGATAATGATGATAATGATGATAATGATGATAATGATGATAACGATGATAATGATGATAATGATGATAATGATGATAATGATGATAATGATGATAATGATGATAATGGTGATGATAATGATGATAATGGTGATGGTGATAATGATGATAATGCTGATAATGATGATAATGAGGATAATGGTGATAATGACGATAATGATGATAATGATGATAATGACGATAATGATGATAATGATGATAATGATGATAATGATGATATTGGAGATAATGATGATAATGATGATAATGATGATATTGGAGATAATGATGATAATGATGATAATGTTGATAACGATGATAATGATGATAATGATGATAATGATGATAATGATGATAGTGATGGTAATGATTACAATGATGATAGTGATGATAATGATGATATTCGAGATAATGATGACAATGATGATAATGATGATAATGATGATAATTATGATCATGATGATAATGATGATAATGGTGATAATGATGATAATGATGATAATGATGATAATGATGATAATGATGATAATGATGATAATGATGATAATGATGACAATGATGATAATGATTATAATGATGATAATGGTGATAATGATGATAATGCTGATAATGATGATAATGATGATAATGATGATAATGATGATAATTATGATCATGATGATAATGATGATAATGATGATAATTATGCTCATGATGATAATGATGATAATGATGATAGTGATGATAGTGGTGATAATGATGATATTCGAGATAATGATTATAATGATGATAATGATGATAATGATGATAATGTTGATAATGATGATGATAATGATGACGATAATGATGATGATAATGGTGATGATAATGATGATGATAATGATGATGATAATGATGATGATGATGATAATGATGATGATAATGATGATGATAATGATGATAATGATGATAATGATGATAATGATGATAGTGATGATAATGATGGTATTGCAGATAATGATGATAATGGTGATGATGATGATAATGAAGATGATAATGATGATGATAATGATGACGATAATGATGACGATGATGATGGTGATGATGATGATGATCATCATAATGACGATGATTATAGAGATGATGATGATAATGATGAAGATGATGATGATGGTGATAATGATGATGATAATGATAATGATGATAATGATGATGATAATTATGATAATGATGATAATGATGATAATGATGATAATGATAATAGTGATGATAATGATGATATTGGAGATAATGATAATGGTGATGATGATGATAATGATGATAATGATGATAATGATGATAATTATGATCATGATGATAATGATGATAATGATGATAATGATGATGATAATGATAATAATGATAATGATGATGATAATTATGATAATGATGATAATGATGATAATGATGATAATGATGATAGTGATGATAATGATGATATTGGAGATAATGATAATGGTGATGATGATGATAATGATGATAATGATGATAATGATGATAATTATGATCATGATGATAATGATGATAATGATGATAATGATGATAATCATGATAATGACGATAATGTTTATAATGATGATAACGGTGATAATGATGATAATAATGATACTGATGATAACGATGATAATGATGATAATGATGATAATGATGATAATGATGATAATGATGATAATGATGATAATAATGATACTGATGATAACGATGATAATGATGAAAATGATGTTAATGATGATAATGATGATAATGATGATAATGATGATAGTGATGATAATGATGATATTCGAAATAATGATGACAATGATGATAATGATGATAATGATGATAATTATGATCATGATGATAATGATGATAATGATGATAATGATGATGATAATGATAATGATGATAATGATGATGATAATTATGATAATGATGATAATGATGATAATGATGATAATGATAATAGTGATGATAATGATGATATTGGAGATAATGATAATGGTGATGATGATGATAATGATGATAATGATGATAATGATGATAATTATGATCATGATGATAATGATGATAATGATGATAATGGTGATAATGATGATAATGATGATAATGATCATAATGATCATAATGATGATAATGATGATAATGATGATAATGATGATAATGATGATAATGGTGATCATGATAATGATGATAATGATGATGATAATGATGATGATAATGATGATAATGATGATAATGATGATAATGACGATAATGATGATAATGATGATAATGATGATAATGATGATATTAGAGATAATGATGATAATGATGATAATGATGATATTGGAGATAATGATGATAATGTTGATAATGATGATAATGACGATAATGATGATAATGATGATAATGATGATAATGACGATAATGATGATAATGATGATAATGATGATAATGATGATATTGGAGATAATGATGATAATGATGATAATGATGATATTGGAGATAATGATGATATTGATGATAATAATGATGATAATGATGATGATAGTGATGATGATGATGATGATGATAGTGATGATGATAGTGATAATGATAGTAATAATGATAGTGGTAATGATGTTGATGGTGATAGTGATGATGATAATGATGATGATAGTGATGATGATAGTGATGATGATAGTGATGATGATAGTGATGATAATGGTGATGATAATAATGATGATGATAGTGATGATGATAGTGATGACGATAGTGATGATAATGGTGATGATAATGATGATGATGATGATAATGATGATAATGACGATAATGATGATAATGATGATAATGATGATAATGATGATATTGGAGATAATGATGATAATGATAATAATGATGATATTGGAGATAATGATGATAATGATGATAATGATGATAATGAGGATAATGATGATAATGACGATAATGATGATAATGATGATAATGACGATAATGATGATAATGATGATAATGATGATATTGGAGATAATGATGATAATGATGATAATGATGATATTCGAAATAATGATGACAATGATGATAATGATGATAATGATGATAATTATGATCATGATGATAATGATGATAATGATGATAATGATGATAATGATGATAATGATGATAATGATGATAATGATGAAAATGATGATAATGATGATAATGATGTTAATGGTGATAATGATGATAATGATGATAATGATGATAATGATGATAATGATGATAATGATGATATTGGAGATAATGATGATAATGATGATATTGATGATAGTGATGGTAATGATGACAATGATGATAGTGATGACAATGATGATAGTGATGATAATGATGATTGTGATGATAATGATGATAATGATGATAATGGTGACAATGATGATAATGATTATAATGATGATAATGGTGATAATGATGATAATGCTGATAATGATGATAATGATGATAATGATGATAATGACGATAGTGATGATAATGATGATTGTGATGATAATGATGATAATGATGATAATGGTGACAATGATGATAATGATTATAATGATGATAATGGTGATAATGATGATAATGCTGATAATGATGATAATGATGATAATGATGATAATGATGATAATGATGATAATTGTGATCATGATGATAATGATGATAATGATGATAATTATGATCATGATGATAATGATGATAATGATGATAGTGATGATAGTGGTGATAATGATGATATTCGAGATAATGATGACAATGATGATAATGATGATAATTATGATCATGATTATAATAATGATACTGATGATAACGATGATAATGATGATAATGGTGATAATGATGATAATGATCATAATGATCATAATGATAGTGGTGATAATGATGATGATGATTATGATGATGATAGTGATGATAGTGATGATAATGATGATAGTGATGATAATGATGATAGTGATGATAATAATGATTGTGATGATAACGATGATAATGATGATAATGATGATAATGATGATAATGATGATAATGATGATAATGATGATAATGATGATAATGATGATAATGATGATAATGGTGATGATAATGATGATGAAAAGGATGATGATAATGATGATAATGATTATAATAATGATACTGATGATAACGATGATAATGATGATAATGGTGATAATGATGATAATGATCATAATGATCATAATGATAATGGTGATAATGATGATGATTTTTATGATGATGATAGTGATGATAGTGATGATAATGATGGTAGTGATGATAATGATGATAATTATGATCATGATGATAATGATGATAATGATGATAATTATGATCATGATGATAATGATGATAATGATGATAATCATGATAATGGCGATAATGTTTATAATGATGATAACGGTGATAATGATGATAATGATCGTAATGATGATAATGATAATGGTGATAATGATGATAATGATGATGATGATGATAGTGATGATAGTGATGATAATGATGATAGTGATGATAATAATGATTGTGATGATAGTGATGATAGTGATGATAGTGATGATAGTGATGATAATGATGATGGTAATGATGATAATGATGATAATGATGATAATGATAATAATAATGATACTGATGATAACGATGATAATGATGATAATGATGATAATGATCATAATGATGATAATGATGATAATGATGATAATGATGATAATGATGATAATGGTGATCATGATAATGATGATAATGATGATGATAATGATGACGATAATGATGATGATAATGGTGATAATGATGATAATGACGATAATGATGATAATGATGATAATGATGATAATGATGATATTGGAGATAATGATGATAATGATGATATTGGAGATAATGATGATAATGATGATAATGTTGATAATGATGATAATGATGATAATGATGATAATGATGATAATTATGATCATGATGATAATGATGATAATGGTGATAATGATGATAATGATGATAATGATGATAATGATGATAATGATGATAATGATGATAATGATGATAATGATGACAATGATGATAATGATTATAATGATGATAATGGTGATAATGATGATAATGCTGATAATGATGATAATGATGATAATGATGATAATGATGATAATTATGATCATGATGATAATGATGATAATGATGATAATTATGATCATGATGATAATGATGATAATGATGATAGTGATGATAGTGGTGATAATGATGATATTCGAGATAATGATTATAATGATGATAATGATGATAATGATGATAATGATGATAATGATGATGATAATGATGACGATAATGATGATGATAATGGTGATGATAATGATGATGATAATGATGATGATAATGATGATAATGATGATAATGATGATAATGATGATAATGATGATAATGATGATAATGATGATGATAATGATGATAATGATGATGATATTGATGATGATGATGATGATGATGATAATGATGATGATAATGATAATGATGATAATGATGATGATAATTATGATAATGATGATAATGATGATAATGTTGATAATGATAATGATAATAATGGTGATAATGATGATAATGATGATAATGATGATAATGATGATAATGATGATAATGATGACAATGATGATAATGATGATAATGGTGATAATTATGATCATGATGATAATGATGATAATGTTGATAATAATGATAATGATGATAATGGTGATAATGATGATAATGATGATAATGATGATAATGATGATAATGATGACAATGATGATAATTATGATAATGATGATAATGGTGATAATGATGATAATGCTGATAAAGATGATGATGATTCTAATAATGATACTGATGATAACGATGATAATGATGATAATGGTGATAATGATGATAATGATCATAATGATCATAATGATAGTGGTGATAATGATGATGATGATTATGATGATGATAGTGATGATAGTGATGATAATGATGATAGTGATGATAATGATGATTGTGATGATAACGATGATAATGATGATAATGATGATAATGATGATAATGATGATAATGATGATAATGATGATAATGATGATAATGATGATAATGATGATAATGGTGATGATAATGATGATGAAAAGGATGATGATAATGATGATAATGATGATAATGGTGATAATGATGATAATGATCATAATGATCATAATGATAGTGGTGATAATGATGATGATGATTATGATGATGATAGTGATGATAGTGATGATAATGATGATAGTGATGATAATGATGATTGTGATGATAACGATGATAATGATGATAATGATGATAATGATGATAATGATGATAATGATGATAATGATGATAATGATGATAATGATGATAATGATGATAATGGTGATGATAATGATGATGAAAAGGATGATGATAATGATGATAATGATTATAATAATGATACTGATGATAACGATGATAATGATGATAATGGTGATAATGATGATAATGATCATAATGATCATAATGATAATGGTGATAATGATGATGATTTTTATGATGATGATAGTGATGATAGTGATGATAATGATGGTAGTGATGATAATGATGATAATTATGATCATGATGATAATGATGATAATGATGATAATTATGATCATGATGATAATGATGATAATGATGATAATCATGATAATGGCGATAATGTTTATAATGATGATAACGGTGATAATGATGATAATGATCGTAATGATGATAATGATAACGGTGATAATGATGATAATGATGATGATGATGATAGTGATGATAGTGATGATAATGATGATAGTGATGATAATAATGATTGTGATGATAGTGATGATAGTGATGATAGTGATGATAGTGATGATAATGATGATGGTAATGATGATAATGATGATAATGATGATAATGATAATAATAATGATACTGATGATAACGATGATAATGATGATAATGATGATAATGATCATAATGATGATAATGATGATAATGATGATAATTATGATCATGATGATAATGATGATAATGGTGATAATGATGATAATGATGATAATGATGATAATGATGATAATGATGATAATGATGATAATGATGATAATGATGACAATGATGATAATGATTATAATGATGATAATGGTGATAATGATGATAATGCTGATAATGATGATAATGATGATAATGATGATAATGATGATAATTATGATCATGATGATAATGATGATAATGATGATAATTATGATCATGATGATAATGATGATAATGATGATAGTGATGATAGTGGTGATAATGATGATATTCGAGATAATGATTATAATGATGATAATGATGATAATGATGATAATGATGATAATGATGATGATAATGATGACGATAATGATGATGATAATGGTGATGATAATGATGATGATAATGATGATGATAATGATGATAATGATGATAATGATGATAATGATGATAATGATGATAATGATGATAATGATGATGATAATGATGATAATGATGATGATATTGATGATGATGATGATGATGATGATAATGATGATGATAATGATAATGATGATAATGATGATGATAATTATGATAATGATGATAATGATGATAATGATGATAATTATGATAGTGATGATATTGATGATATTGGAGATAATGATAATGGTGATGATGATGATAATATTGATGATGATGATAATGATGATGATAATGATGATGATGATGATGATAATGATGATGATAATGATGATAATGATGATAATGATGATAATGATGATAATGATGATAATGATGATAATGATGATGATAATGATGATAATGATGATGATATTGATGATGATGATGATGATGATGATAGTGATGATGATAGTGATAATGATAGTGATGATAATGGTGATGATAATGATGATGATAATGATGATGATAATGATGATAATAATGATACTGATGATAACGATAATAATGATGATAATGATGATAATGATGATAATCATGACAATGATGATAATGATGATAATGATGATAATTATGATCATGATGATAATGATGGTAATGTTGATAATAATGATAATGATAATAATGTTGATAATGATGATCATGATGATAATGATGATAATGATGATAGTGATGATAGTGATGATAATGATGATGATAATGATGATGATAATGATGATGATAATGATGATGATAATGATGATAATAATGATACTGATGATAACGATAATAATGATGATAATGATGATAATGATGATAATCATGACAACCATGATAATGATGATAATGATGATAATTATGATCATGATGATAATGATGATAATGTTGATAATGATAATGATAATAATGGTGATAATGATGATAATGATGATAATGATGATAATGATGATAATGATGATAATGATGACAATGATGTTAATTATGATAATCATCACAATGATGATAATGATGATACTCATCATAATGATGATAATGATGATAATGATGACAATGATGATAATGATGATAATGGTGATAATTATGATCATGATGATAATGATGATAATGTTGATAATAATGATAATGATGATAATGGTGATAATGATGATAATGATGATAATGATGATAATGATGATAATGATGATAATGATGACAATGATGATAATTATGATAATGATGATAATGGTGATAATGATGATAATGCTGATAAAGATGATAATGACGATAATGATGATAATGATGATAATTATGATAATGATTATAATGATGATAGTGATGATAGTGGTGATAATGATGATATTCGAGATAATGATGATAATGATGATAATGATGATAATGATGATAATGATGATAATGATGATAATGATGATAATGATGATAATGATGATAATGATGGTATTGGAGATAATGATGATAATGGTGATGATGATGATAATGAAGATGATAATGATGATGATAATGATGACGATAATGATGACGATGATGATGGTGATGATGATGATGATCATCATAATGACGATGATTATGGAGATGATGATGATAATGATGAAGATGATGATGATGGTGATAATGATGATGATAATGATAATGATGATAATGATGATGATAATTATGATAATGATGATAATGATGATAATGATGATAATGATGATAGTGATGATAATGATGATATTGGAGATAATGATAATGGTGATGATGATGATAATAGTGATGATGATGATAATGATGATGATAATGATGATGATGATGATAATGATGATGATAATGATGATACTGATGATAACGATGATAATGATGATAATGATGATAATGATGATAATGATGATAATGATGATAATGGTGATCATGATAATGATGATAATGATGATGATAATGATGACGATAATGATGATGATAATGGTGATAATGATGATAATGACGATAATGATGATAATGATGATAATGATGATAATGCTGATATTGGAGATAATGATGAAAATGATGATAACGATGATATTGGAGATAATGATGATAATGATGATAATGTTGATAATGATGATAATGATGATAATGATGATAATGATGATAGTGATTGTAATGATGACAATGATGATAGTGATGATAATGATGATAGTGATGATAATGATGATTGAGATGATAATGATGATAATGATAATAATGATGACAATGATGATAATGACTATAATGATGATAATGGTGATAATGATGATAATGCTGATAATGATGATAATGATGATAATGATGATAATGATGATAATTATGATCATGATGATAATGATGATAATGATGATAATTATGATCATGATGATAATGATGATAGTGATGATAGTGGTGATAATGATGATGATAATGATGATGATAATGATGATGATAATGATGATGATAATGATGATAATAATGATACTGATGATAACGATAATAATGATGATAATGATGATAATGATGATAATCATGACAATGATGATAATGATGATAATGATGATAATTATGATCATGATGATAATGATGATAATCTTGATAATAATGATAATGATAATAATGGTGATAATGATGATAATGATGATAATGATGATAATGATGATAATGATGATAATGATGACAATGATGTTAATTATGATAATCATCACAATGATGATAATGATGATAATCATCATAATGATGATAATGATGATAATGATGACAATGATGATAATGATGATAATGGTGATAATTATGATCATGATGATAATGATGATAATGTTGATAATAATGATAATGATGATAATGGTGATAATGATGATAATGATGATAATGATGATAATGATGATAATGATGACAATGATGATAATTATGATAATGATGATAATGGTGATAATGACGATAATGCTGATAAAGATGATAATGACGATAATGATGATAATGATGATAATTATGATAATGATTATAATGATGATAGTGATGATAGTGGTGATAATGATGATATTCGAGATAATGATGATAATGATGATGATAATGATGATGATAATGATTATGATAATGGTGATGATAATGATGATAATGATCGTAATGATGATTATGATGATGATGATGATAGTGATGATAGTGATGATAATGATGTTAGTGATGATAATAATGATTGTGATGATAGTGATGATAGTGATGATAGTGATGATAGTGATGATAATGATGATGGTAATGATGATAATGATGATAATGATGATAATGATGATAATAATGATACTGATGATAACGATGATAATGATGATAATGATGATAATGATCATAATGATGATAATGATGATAATGATGATAATGATGATAATGATGATAATGGTGATCATGATAATGATGATAATGATGATGATAATGATGACGATAATGATGATGATAATGGTGATAATGATGATAATGACGATAATGATGATAATGATGATAATGATGATAATGATGATATTGGAGATAATGATGATAATGATGATAATGATGATATTGGAGATAATGATGATAATGATGATAATGTTGATAATGATGATAATGATGATAATGATGATAATGATGATAACGATGATAATGATGATAATGATGATAATCATGATAATTATGATCATGATTATAATGACGATAATGATGATAATGATGATAATGATGACAATGATGATAATGATGATAATGATGATAATGCTGATAATGATGATAATGATGATAGTGATGATAATGATGATAATGATGATAATGATGATAATGATGATAATGATGATAATGATGATAGTGATGATAATGATGATATTCGAAATAATGATGATAATGATGATAATGATGATAATTATGATCATGATGACAATGATGATAATGATGATAATGATGATAATTATGATCATGATGATAATGATGATAATGGTGATAATGATGATAATGATGATAATGATGATAATGATGATAATGATGATAACGATGATAATGATGATAATGATGATAATGATGATAATGATGATAATGATGATAATGATGATAATGGTGATGATAATGATGATAATGGTGATGGTGATAATGATGATAATGCTGATAATGATGATAATGAGGATAATGGTGATAATGACGATAATGATGATAATGATGATAATGACGATAATGATGATAATGATGATAATGATGATAATGATGATATTGGAGATAATGATGATAATGATGATAATGATGATATTGGAGATAATGATGATAATGATGATAATGTTGATAACGATGATAATGATGATAATGATGATAATGATGATAATGATGATAGTGATGGTAATGATGACAATGATGATAGTGATGATAATGATGATATTCGAGATAATGATGACAATGATGATAATGATGATAATGATGATAATTATGATCATGATGATAATGATGATAATGGTGATAATGATGATAATGATGATAATGATGATAATGATGATAATGATGATAATGATGATAATGATGATAATGATGACAATGATGATAATGATTATAATGATGATAATGGTGATAATGATGATAATGCTGATAATGATGATAATGATGATAATGATGATAATGATGATAATTATGATCATGATGATAATGATGATAATGATGATAATTATGCTCATGATGATAATGATGATAATGATGATAGTGATGATAGTGGTGATAATGATGATATTCGAGATAATGATTATAATGATGATAATGATGATAATGATGATAATGTTGATAATGATGATGATAATGATGACGATAATGATGATGATAATGGTGATGATAATGATGATGATAATGATGATGATAATGATGATGATGATGATAATGATGATGATAATGATGATGATAATGATGATAATGATGATAATGATGATAATGATGATAGTGATGATAATGATGGTATTGCAGATAATGATGATAATGGTGATGATGATGATAATGAAGATGATAATGATGATGATAATGATGACGATAATGATGACGATGATGATGGTGATGATGATGATGATCATCATAATGACGATGATTATAGAGATGATGATGATAATGATGAAGATGATGATGATGGTGATAATGATGATGATAATGATAATGATGATAATGATGATGATAATTATGATAATGATGATAATGATGATAATGATGATAATGATAATAGTGATGATAATGATGATATTGGAGATAATGATAATGGTGATGATGATGATAATGATGATAATGATGATAATGATGATAATTATGATCATGATGATAATGATGATAATGATGATAATGATGATGATAATGATAATAATGATAATGATGATGATAATTATGATAATGATGATAATGATGATAATGATGATAATGATGATAGTGATGATAATGATGATATTGGAGATAATGATAATGGTGATGATGATGATAATGATGATAATGATGATAATGATGATAATTATGATCATGATGATAATGATGATAATGATGATAATGATGATAATCATGATAATGACGATAATGTTTATAATGATGATAACGGTGATAATGATGATAATAATGATACTGATGATAACGATGATAATGATGATAATGATGATAATGATGATAATGATGATAATGATGATAATGATGATAATAATGATACTGATGATAACGATGATAATGATGAAAATGATGTTAATGATGATAATGATGATAATGATGATAATGATGATAGTGATGATAATGATGATATTCGAAATAATGATGACAATGATGATAATGATGATAATGATGATAATTATGATCATGATGATAATGATGATAATGATGATAATGATGATGATAATGATAATGATGATAATGATGATGATAATTATGATAATGATGATAATGATGATAATGATGATAATGATAATAGTGATGATAATGATGATATTGGAGATAATGATAATGGTGATGATGATGATAATGATGATAATGATGATAATGATGATAATTATGATCATGATGATAATGATGATAATGATGATAATGGTGATAATGATGATAATGATGATAATGATCATAATGATCATAATGATGATAATGATGATAATGATGATAATGATGATAATGATGATAATGGTGATCATGATAATGATGATAATGATGATGATAATGATGATGATAATGATGATAATGATGATAATGATGATAATGACGATAATGATGATAATGATGATAATGATGATAATGATGATATTGGAGATAATGATGATAATGATGATAATGATGATATTGGAGATAATGATGATAATGTTGATAATGATGATAATGACGATAATGATGATAATGATGATAATGATGATAATGACGATAATGATGATAATGATGATAATGATGATAATGATGATATTGGAGATAATGATGATAATGATGATAATGATGATATTGGAGATAATGATGATATTGATGATAATAATGATGATAATGATGATGATAGTGATGATGATGATGATGATGATAGTGATGATGATAGTGATAATGATAGTAATAATGATAGTGGTAATGATGTTGATGGTGATAGTGATGATGATAATGATGATGATAGTGATGATGATAGTGATGATGATAGTGATGATGATAGTGATGATAATGGTGATGATAATAATGATGATGATAGTGATGATGATAGTGATGACGATAGTGATGATAATGGTGATGATAATGATGATGATGATGATAATGATGATAATGACGATAATGATGATAATGATGATAATGATGATAATGATGATATTGGAGATAATGATGATAATGATAATAATGATGATATTGGAGATAATGATGATAATGATGATAATGATGATAATGAGGATAATGATGATAATGACGATAATGATGATAATGATGATAATGACGATAATGATGATAATGATGATAATGATGATATTGGAGATAATGATGATAATGATGATAATGATGATATTCGAAATAATGATGACAATGATGATAATGATGATAATGATGATAATTATGATCATGATGATAATGATGATAATGATGATAATGATGATAATGATGATAATGATGATAATGATGATAATGATGAAAATGATGATAATGATGATAATGATGTTAATGGTGATAATGATGATAATGATGATAATGATGATAATGATGATAATGATGATAATGATGATATTGGAGATAATGATGATAATGATGATATTGATGATAGTGATGGTAATGATGACAATGATGATAGTGATGACAATGATGATAGTGATGATAATGATGATTGTGATGATAATGATGATAATGATGATAATGGTGACAATGATGATAATGATTATAATGATGATAATGGTGATAATGATGATAATGCTGATAATGATGATAATGATGATAATGATGATAATGACGATAGTGATGATAATGATGATTGTGATGATAATGATGATAATGATGATAATGGTGACAATGATGATAATGATTATAATGATGATAATGGTGATAATGATGATAATGCTGATAATGATGATAATGATGATAATGATGATAATGATGATAATGATGATAATTGTGATCATGATGATAATGATGATAATGATGATAATTATGATCATGATGATAATGATGATAATGATGATAGTGATGATAGTGGTGATAATGATGATATTCGAGATAATGATGACAATGATGATAATGATGATAATTATGATCATGATTATAATAATGATACTGATGATAACGATGATAATGATGATAATGGTGATAATGATGATAATGATCATAATGATCATAATGATAGTGGTGATAATGATGATGATGATTATGATGATGATAGTGATGATAGTGATGATAATGATGATAGTGATGATAATGATGATAGTGATGATAATAATGATTGTGATGATAACGATGATAATGATGATAATGATGATAATGATGATAATGATGATAATGATGATAATGATGATAATGATGATAATGATGATAATGATGATAATGATGATAATGATGATAATGGTGATGATAATGATGATGAAAAGGATGATGATAATGATGATAATGATTATAATAATGATACTGATGATAACGATGATAATGATGATAATGGTGATAATGATGATAATGATCATAATGATCATAATGATAATGGTGATAATGATGATGATTTTTATGATGATGATAGTGATGATAGTGATGATAATGATGGTAGTGATGATAATGATGATAATTATGATCATGATGATAATGATGATAATGATGATAATTATGATCATGATGATAATGATGATAATGATGATAATCATGATAATGGCGATAATGTTTATAATGATGATAACGGTGATAATGATGATAATGATCGTAATGATGATAATGATAATGGTGATAATGATGATAATGATGATGATGATGATAGTGATGATAGTGATGATAATGATGATAGTGATGATAATAATGATTGTGATGATAGTGATGATAGTGATGATAGTGATGATAGTGATGATAATGATGATGGTAATGATGATAATGATGATAATGATGATAATGATAATAATAATGATACTGATGATAACGATGATAATGATGATAATGATGATAATGATCATAATGATGATAATGATGATAATGATGATAATGATGATAATGATGATAATGGTGATCATGATAATGATGATAATGATGATGATAATGATGACGATAATGATGATGATAATGGTGATAATGATGATAATGACGATAATGATGATAATGATGATAATGATGATAATGATGATATTGGAGATAATGATGATAATGATGATAATGATGATATTGGAGATAATGATGATAATGATGATAATGTTGATAATGATGATAATGATGATAATGATGATAATGATGATAATTATGATCATGATGATAATGATGATAATGGTGATAATGATGATAATGATGATAATGATGATAATGATGATAATGATGATAATGATGATAATGATGATAATGATGACAATGATGATAATGATTATAATGATGATAATGGTGATAATGATGATAATGCTGATAATGATGATAATGATGATAATGATGATAATGATGATAATTATGATCATGATGATAATGATGATAATGATGATAATTATGATCATGATGATAATGATGATAATGATGATAGTGATGATAGTGGTGATAATGATGATATTCGAGATAATGATTATAATGATGATAATGATGATAATGATGATAATGATGATAATGATGATGATAATGATGACGATAATGATGATGATAATGGTGATGATAATGATGATGATAATGATGATGATAATGATGATAATGATGATAATGATGATAATGATGATAATGATGATAATGATGATAATGATGATGATAATGATGATAATGATGATGATATTGATGATGATGATGATGATAATGATGATGATAATGATAATGATGATAATGATGATGATAATTATGATAATGATGATAATGATGATAATGTTGATAATGATAATGATAATAATGGTGATAATGATGATAATGATGATAATGATGATAATGATGATAATGATGATAATGATGACAATGATGATAATGATGATAATGGTGATAATTATGATCATGATGATAATGATGATAATGTTGATAATAATGATAATGATGATAATGGTGATAATGATGATAATGATGATAATGATGATAATGATGATAATGATGACAATGATGATAATTATGATAATGATGATAATGGTGATAATGATGATAATGCTGATAAAGATGATAATGACGATAATGATGATAATGATGATAATTATGATAATGATTATAATGATGATAGTGATGATAGTGGTGATAATGATGATATTCGAGATAATGATGATAATGATGATAATGATGATAATGATGATAATGATGATAATGATGGTATTGGAGATAATGATGATAATGGTGATGATGATGATAATGAAGATGATAATGATGATGATAATGATGACGATAATGATGACGATGATGATGGTGATGATGATGATGATCATCATAATGACGATGATTATGGAGATGATGATGATAATAATGAAGATGATGATGATGGTGATAATGATGATGATAATGATAATGATGATAATGATGATGATAATTATGATAATGATGATAATGATGATAATGATGATAATGATGATAGTGATGATAATGATGATATTGGAGATAATGATAATGGTGATGATGATGATAATAGTGATGATGATGATAATGATGATGATAATGATGATGATGATGATAATGATGATGATAATGATGATACTGATGATAACGATGATAATGATGATAATGATGATAATGATGATAATGATGATAATGATGATAATGGTGATCATGATAATGATGATAATGATGATGATAATGATGACGATAATGATGATGATAATGGTGATAATGATGATAATGACGATAATGATGATAATGATGATAATGATGATAATGCTGATATTGGAGATAATGATGATAATGATGATAACGATGATATTGGAGATAATGATGATAATGATGATAATGTTGATAATGATGATAATGATGATAATGATGATAATGATGATAGTGATTGTAATGATGACAATGATGATAGTGATGATAATGATGATAGTGATGATAATGATGATTGAGATGATAATGATGATAATGATAATAATGATGACAATGATGATAATGACTATAATGATGATAATGGTGATAATGATGATAATGCTGATAATGATGATAATGATGATAATGATGATAATGATGATAATTATGATCATGATGATAATGATGATAATGATGATAATTATGATCATGATGATAATGATGATAGTGATGATAGTGGTGATAATGATGATGATAATGATGATGATAATGATGATGATAATGATGATGATAATGATGATAATAATGATACTGATGATAACGATAATAATGATGATAATGATGATAATGATGATAATCATGACAATGATGATAATGATGATAATGATGATAATTATGATCATGATGATAATGATGATAATGTTGATAATAATGATAATGATAATAATGGTGATAATGATGATAATGATGATAATGATGATAATGATGATAATGATGATAATGATGACAATGATGTTAATTATGATAATCATCACAATGATGATAATGATGATAATCATCATAATGATGATAATGATGATAATGATGACAATGATGATAATGATGATAATGGTGATAATTATGATCATGATGATAATGATGATAATGTTGATAATAATGATAATGATGATAATGGTGATAATGATGATAATGATGATAATGATGATAATGATGATAATGATGACAATGATGATAATTATGATAATGATGATAATGGTGATAATGACGATAATGCTGATAAAGATGATAATGACGATAATGATGATAATGATGATAATTATGATAATGATTATAATGATGATAGTGATGATAGTGGTGATAATGATGATATTCGAGATAATGATGATAATGATGATAATAATGATAATGATGATAATGATGATGATAATGAGGATGATAATGATTATGATAATGGTGATGATAATGATGATAATGATCGTAATGATGATAATGATGATGATGATGATAGTGATGATAGTGATGATAATGATGTTAGTGATGATAATAATGATTGTGATGATAGTGATGATAGTGATGATAGTGATGATAGTGATGATAATGATGATGGTAATGATGATAATGATGATAATGATGATAATGATGATAATAATGATACTGATGATAACGATGATAATGATGATAATGATGATAATGATCATAATGATGATAATGATGATAATGATGATAATGATGATAATGATGATAATGGTGATCATGATAATGATGATAATGATGATGATAATGATGACGATAATGATGATGATAATGGTGATAATGATGATAATGACGATAATGATGATAATGATGATAATGATGATAATGATGATATTGGAGATAATGATGATAATGATGATAATGATGATATTGGAGATAATGATGATAATGATGATAATGTTGATAATGATGATAATGATGATAATGATGATAATGATGATAACGATGATAATGATGATAATGATGATAATCATGATAATTATGATCATGATTATAATGACGATAATGATGATAATGATGATAATGATGACAATGATGATAATGATGATAATGATGATAATGCTGATAATGATGATAATGATGATAGTGATGATAATGATGATAATGATGATAATGATGATAATGATGATAATGATGATAGTGATGATAATGATGATATTCGAAATAATGATGATAATGATGATAATGATGATAATTATGATCATGATGACAATGATGATAATGATGATAATGATGATAATTATGATCATGATGATAATGATGATAATGGTGATAATGATGATAATGATGATAATGATGATAATGATGATAATGATGATAACGATGATAATGATGATAATGATGATAATGATGATAATGATGATAATGATGATAATGATGATAATGGTGATGATAATGATGATAATGGTGATGGTGATAATGATGATAATGCTGATAATGATGATAATGAGGATAATGGTGATAATGACGATAATGATGATAATGATGATAATGACGATAATGATGATAATGATGATAATGATGATAATGATGATATTGGACATAATGATGATAATGATGATAATGATGATATTGGAGATAATGATGATAATGATGATAATGTTGATAACGATGATAATGATGATAATGATGATAATGATGATAATGATGATAGTGATGGTAATGATGACAATGATGATAGTGATGATAATGATGATATTCGAGATAATGATGACAATGATGATAATGATGATAATGATGATAATTATGATCATGATGATAATGATGATAATGGTGATAATGATGATAATGATGATAATGATGATAATGATGATAATGATGATAATGATGATAATGATGATAATGATGACAATGATGATAATGATTATAATGATGATAATGGTGATAATGATGATAATGCTGATAATGATGATAATGATGATAATGATGATAATGATGATAATTATGATCATGATGATAATGATGATAATGATGATAATTATGCTCATGATGATAATGATGATAATGATGATAGTGATGATAGTGGTGATAATGATGATATTCGAGATAATGATTATAATGATGATAATGATGATAATGATGATAATGTTGATAATGATGATGATAATGATGACGATAATGATGATGATAATGGTGATGATAATGATGATGATAATGATGATGATAATGATGATGATGATGATAATGATGATGATAATGATGATGATAATGATGATAATGATGATAATGATGATAATGATGATAGTGATGATAATGATGGTATTGCAGATAATGATGATAATGGTGATGATGATGATAATGAAGATGATAATGATGATGATAATGATGACGATAATGATGACGATGATGATGGTGATGATGATGATGATCATCATAATGACGATGATTATAGAGATGATGATGATAATGATGAAGATGATGATGATGGTGATAATGATGATGATAATGATAATGATGATAATGATGATGATAATTATGATAATGATGATAATGATGATAATGATGATAATGATAATAGTGATGATAATGATGATATTGGAGATAATGATAATGGTGCTGATGATGATAATGATGATAATGATGATAATGATGATAATTATGATCATGATGATAATGATGATAATGATGATAATGATGATGATAATGATAATGATGATAATGATGATGATAATTATGATAATGATGATAATGATGATAATGATGATAATGATGATAGTGATGATAATGATGATATTGGAGATAATGATAATGGTGATGATGATGATAATGATGATAATGATGATAATGATGATAATTATGATCATGATGATAATGATGATAATGATGATAATGATGATAATCATGATAATGACGATAATGTTTATAATGATGATAACGGTGATAATGATGATAATAATGATACTGATGATAACGATGATAATGATGATAATGATGATAATGATGATAATGATGATAATGATGATAATGATGATAATGATGGTATTGATGATAATGATGATAATGATGATAATGATCGTAATGATGATAATGATAATGGTGATAATGATGATAATGATGATGATGATGATAGTGATGATAGTGATGATAATGATGATAGTGATGATAATGATGATAATTATGATCATGATGATAATGATGATAATGATGATAATTATGATCATGATGATAATGATGATAATGATGATAGTGATGATAGTGGTGATAATGATGATATTCGAGATAATGATTATAATGATGATAATGATGATAATGATGATAATGATGATAATGATGATGATAATGATGACGATAATGATGATGATAATGGTGATGATAATGATGATGATAATGATGATGATAATGATGATGATAATGATGATGATGATGATAATGATGATGATAATGATGATAATGATGATAATGATGATAATGATGATAATGATGGTATTGGAGATAATGATGATAATGGTGATGATGATGATAATGAAGATGATAATGATGATGATAATGATGACGATAATGATGACGATGATGATGGTGATGATGATGATGATCATCATAATGACGATGATTATGGAGATGATGATGGTAATGATGAAGATGATGATGATGGTGATAATGATGATGATAATGATAATGATGATAATGATGATGATAATTATGATAATGATGATAATGATGATAATGATGATAATGATGATAGTGATGATAATGATGATATTGGAGATAATGATAATGGTGATGATGATGATAATAGTGATGATGATGATAATGATGATGATAATGATGATGATGATGATAATGATGATGATAATGATGATAATGATGATAATGATGATAATGATGATAATGATGATAATGATGATAATGATGATAATGATGATAATGATGATGATAATGATGATAATGATGATGATATTGATGATGATGATGATGATGATAGTGATGATGATAGTGATAATGATAGTGATGATAATGGTGATGATAATGATGATGATGATGATAATGATGATGGTAATGATGATGATAATGATGATGATAATGATGATAATGATGATAGTGGTGATAATGTTGATAATGATGATAATAATGATTATGATGATAATGATGATTATGATGATAATGCTGATAATGATGATAATGATGATAATGATGATGATGATGGTGATGATATTGATGATGATATTGATGATGATAATGATGATGATAATAATGTTGATAATGATGATGATAATGATGATGATAATGATGATGATAATGATGATAATGATGATAATGATGATAATGATGATAATGGTGATCATGATAATGATGATAATGATGATGATAATGATGACAATAATGATGATGATAATGGTGATAATGATGATAATGACGATAATGATGATAATGATGATAATGATGATATTGGAGATAATGATGATAATGATGATAATGATGATATTGGAGATAATGAAGATAATGATGATAATGTTGATAATGATGATAATGATGATAATGATGATAATGATGATAATGATGACAATGATGATAATTATGATAATTATGATAATGGTGATAATGGTGATAATGATGATAATGCTGATAAAGATGATAATGACGATAATGATGATAATGATGATAATTATGATAATGATTATAATGATGATAGTGATGATAGTGGTGATAATGATGATATTCGAGATAATGATGATAATGATGATGATAATGATGATGATAATGATTATGATAATGGTGATGATAATGATGATAATGACGATAATGATGATAATGATGATAATGACGATAATGATGATAATGATGATAATGATGATAATGATGACAATGATGATAATTATGATAATGGTGATAATGGTGATAATGATGATAATGCTGATAAAGATGATAATGACGATAATGATGATAATGATGATAATTATGATAATGATTATAATGATGATAGTGATGATAGTGGTGATAATGATGATATTCGAGATAATGATGATAATGATGATAATAATGATAATGATGATAATGATGATGATAATGATGACGATAATGATGATGATAATGGTGATAATGGTGATAATGATGATAATGAGGATAATGATGATAATGACGATAATGATGATAATGATGATAATGACGATAATGATGATAATGATGATAATGATGATAATGATGATATTGGAGATAATGATGATAATGATGACATTGATGATATTGGAGATAATGATGATAATGATGATAATGTTGATAATGATGATAATGATGATAATGATGATAATGATGATAGTGATGGTAATGATGACAATGATGATAGTGATGATAATGATGATAGTGATGATAATGATGATTGTGATGATAATGATGATAATGATGATAATGATGACAATGATGATAATGATTATAATGATGATAATGGTGATAATGATGATAATGATTATAATGATGATAATGGTGATAATGATGATAATGATGATAATGGTGATGATAATGATTACATTGATGATGGTGATAATGATGATAATGCTGATAATGATGATAATGATGATAATGATGATAATTGTGATCATGATGATAATGATGATAATGATGATAATTATGATCATGATGATAATGATGATAATGATGATAGTGATGATAGTGGTGATAATGATGATATTCGAGATAATGATTATAATGATGATAATGATGATAATGATGATAATGATGATGATGATTATAATAATGATACTGATGATAACGATGATAATGATGATAATGGTGATAATGATGATAATGATCATAATGATCATAATGATAATGGTGATAATGATGATGATGATTATGATGATGATAGTGATGATAGTGATGATAATGATGATAGTGATGATAATGATGATAGTGATGATAATAATGATTGTGATGATAACGATGATAATGATGATAATGATGATAATGATGATAATGATGATAATGATGATAATGATGATAATGATGATAATGATGATAATGATGATAATGCTGATAATGATGATAATGATGATAGTGATGATAATGATGATAATGATGATAATGATGATAATGATGATAATGATGATATTGGAGATAATGATGATAATGATGATAATGATGATATTGGAGATAATGATGATAATGATGATAATGTTGATAATGATGATAATGACGATAATGATGATAATGATGATAATGATGATAATGACGATAATGATGATAATGATGATAATGATGATAATGATGATATTGGAGATAATGATGATAATGATGATAATGATGATATTGGAGATAATGATGATATTGATGATAATAATGATGATAATGATGATGATAGTGATGATGATGATGATGATGATAGTGATGATGATAGTGATAATGATAGTAATAATGATAGTGGTAATGATGTTGATGGTGATAGTGATGATGATAATGTTGATGATAGTGATGATGATAGTGATGATGATAGTGATGATGATAGTGATGATAATGGTGATGATAATAATGATGATGATAGTGATGATGATAGTGATGACGATAGTGATGATAATGGTGATGATAATGATGATGATGATGATAATGATGATAATGATGATAATTATGATCATGATGATAATGGTGATAATGGTGATAATGATGATAATGATGATAATGATGATAATGATGATAATGATGATAATGATGATAATGATGATAATGATGATAATGATGACAATGATGATAATGATTATAATGATGATAATGGTGATAATGATGATAATGCTGATAATGATGATAATGATGATAATGATGATAATGATGATAATTATGATCATGATGATAATGATGATAATGATGATAATTATGATCATGATCATAATGATGATAATGATGATAGTGATGATAGTGGTGATAATGATGATATTCGAGATAATGATTATAATGATGATAATGATGATAATGATGATAATGATGACAATGATGATGATAATGATGGCGATAATGATGATGATAATGGTGATGATAATGATGATGATAATGATGATGATAATGATGATAATGATGATAATGATGATAATGATGATAATGATGATAATGATGATAATGATGATAAAGATGATAATGATGATAATGATGATAATCATGATAATTATGATCATGATTATAATGACGATAATGATGATAATGATGATAATGATGACAATGATGATAATGATTATAATGATGATAATGGGGATAATGATGATAATGCTGATAATGATGATAATGATGATAGTGATGATAATGATGATAATGATGATAATGATGATAATGATGATAATGATGATATTGGAGATAATGATGATAATGATGATAATGATGATATTGGAGATAATGATGATAATGATGATAATGTTGATAATGATGATAATGACGATAATGATGATAATGATGATAATGATGATAATGACGATAATGATGATAATGATGATAATGATGATAATGATGATATTGGAGATAATGATGATAATGATGATAATGATGATATTGGAGATAATGATGATATTGATGATAATAATGATGATAATGATGATGATAGTGATGATGATGATGATGATGATGATAGTGATGATGATAGTGATAATGATAGTAATAATGATAGTGGTAATGATGTTGATGGTGATAGTGATGATGATAATGATGATGATAGTGATGATGATAGTGATGATGATAGTGATGATGATAGTGATGATAATGGTGATGATAATAATGATGATGATAGTGATGATGATAGTGATGACGATAGTGATGATAATGGTGATGATAATGATGATGATGATGATAATGATGATAATGACGATAATGATGATAATGATGATAATGATGATAATGATGATATTGGAGATAATGATGATAATGATAATAATGATGATATTGGAGATAATGATGATAATGATGATAATGATGATAATGAGGATAATGATGATAATGACGATAATGATGATAATGATGATAATGACGATAATGATGATAATGATGATAATGATGATATTGGAGATAATGATGATAATGATGATAATGATGATATTCGAAATAATGATGACAATGATGATAATGATGATAATGATGATAATTATGATCATGATGATAATGATGATAATGATGATAATGATGATAATGATGATAATGATGATAATGATGATAATGATGAAAATGATGATAATGATGATAATGATGTTAATGGTGATAATGATGATAATGATGATAATGATGATAATGATGATAATGATGATAATGATGATATTGGAGATAATGATGATAATGATGATATTGATGATAGTGATGGTAATGATGACAATGATGATAGTGATGATAATGATGATAGTGATGATAATGATGATTGTGATGATAATGATGATAATGATGATAATGGTGACAATGATGATAATGATTATAATGATGATAATGGTGATAATGATGATAATGCTGATAATGATGATAATGATGATAATGATGATAATGATGATAGTGATGATAATGATGATTGTGATGATAATGATGATAATGATGATAATGGTGACAATGATGATAATGATTATAATGATGATAATGGTGATAATGATGATAATGCTGATAATGATGATAATGATGATAATGATGATAATGATGATAATGATGATAATTGTGATCATGATGATAATGATGATAATGATGATAGTGATGATAATGATGATAGTGATGATAATAATGATTGTGATGATAACGATGATAATGATGATAATGATGATAATGATGATAATGATGATAATGATGATAATGATGATAATGATGATAATGATGATAATGATGATAATGGTGATGATAATGATGATGAAAAGGATGATGATAATGATGATAATGATTATAATAATGATACTGATGATAACGATGATAATGATGATAATGGTGATAATGATGATAATGATCATAATGATCATAATGATAATGGTGATAATGATGATGATTTTTATGATGATGATAGTGATGATAGTGATGATAATGATGGTAGTGATGATAATGATGATAATTATGATCATGATGATAATGATGATAATGACGATAATTATGATCATGATGATAATGATGATAATGATGATAATCATGATAATGGCGATAATGTTTATAATGATGATAACGGTGATAATGATGATAATGATCGTAATGATGATAATGATAATGGTGATAATGATGATAATGATGATGATGATGATAGTGATGATAGTGATGATAATGATGATAGTGATGATAATAATGATTGTGATGATAGTGATGATAGTGATGATAGTGATGATAGTGATGATAATGATGATGGTAATGATGATAATGATGATAATGATGATAATGATAATAATAATGATACTGATGATAACGATGATAATGATGATAATGATGATAATGATCATAATGATGATAATGATGATAATGATGATAATGATGATAATGATGATAATGATGATAATGGTGATCATGATAATGATGATAATGATGATGATAATGATGACGATAATGATGATGATAATGGTGATAATGATGATAATGACGATAATGATGATAATGATGATAATGATGATAATGATGATATTGGAGATAATGATGATAATGATGATAATGATGATATTGGAGATAATGATGATAATGATGATAATGTTGATAATGATGATAATGATGATAATGATGATAATGATGATAATTATGATCATGATGATAATGATGATAATGGTGATAATGATGATAATGATGATAATGATGATAATGATGATAATGATGATAATGATGATAATGATGATAATGATGACAATGATGATAATGATTATAATGATGATAATGGTGATAATGATGATAATGCTGATAATGATGATAATGATGATAATGATGATAATGATGATAATTATGATCATGATGATAATGATGATAATGATGATAATTATGATCATGATGATAATGATGATAATGATGATAGTGATGATAGTGGTGATAATGATGATATTCGAGATAATGATTATAATGATGATAATGATGATAATGATGATAATGATGATAATGATGATGATAATGATGACGATAATGATGATGATAATGGTGATGATAATGATGATGATAATGATGATGATAATGATGATAATGATGATAATGATGATAATGATGATAATGATGATAATGATGATAATGATGATGATAATGATGATAATGATGATGATATTGATGATGATGATGATGATGATGATAATGATGATGATAATGATAATGATGATAATGATGATGATAATTATGATAATGATGATAATGATGATAATGATGATAATTATGATAGTGATGATATTGATGATATTGGAGATAATGATAATGGTGATGATGATGATAATAGTGATGATGATGATAATGATGATGATAATGATGATGATGATGATGATAATGATGATGATAATGATGATAATGATGATAATGATGATAATGATGATAATGATGATAATGATGATAATGATGATGATAATGATGATAATGATGATGATATTGATGATGATGATGATGATGATAGTGATGATGATAGTGATAATGATAGTGATGATAATGGTGATGATAATGATGATGATAATGATGATGATAATGATGATAATAATGATACTGATGATAACGATAATAATGATGATAATGATGATAATGATGATAATCATGACAATGATGATAATGATGATAATGATGATAATTATGATCATGATGATAATGATGATAATGTTGATAATAATGATAATGATAATAATGTTGATAATGATGATCATGATGATAATGATGATAATGATGATAGTGATGATAGTGATGATAATGATGATGATAATGATGATGATAATGATGATGATAATGATGATGATAATGATGATAATAATGATACTGATGATAACGATAATAATGATGATAATGATGATAATGATGATAATCATGACAACCATGATAATGATGATAATGATGATAATTATGATCATGATGATAATGATGATAATGTTGATAATGATAATGATAATAATGGTGATAATGATGATAATGATGATAATGATGATAATGATGATAATGATGATAATGATGACAATGATGTTAATTATGATAATCATCACAATGATGATAATGATGATACTCATCATAATGATGATAATGATGATAATGATGACAATGATGATAATGATGATAATGGTGATAATTATGATCATGATGATAATGATGATAATGTTGATAATAATGATAATGATGATAATGGTGATAATGATGATAATGATGATAATGATGATAATGATGATAATGATGATAATGATGACAATGATGATAATTATGATAATGATGATAATGGTGATAATGATGATAATGCTGATAAAGATGATAATGACGATAATGATGATAATGATGATAATTATGATAATGATTATAATGATGATAGTGATGATAGTGGTGATAATGATGATATTCGAGATAATGATGATAATGATGATAATGATGATAATGATGATAATGATGATAATGATGGTATTGGAGATAATGATGATAATGGTGATGATGATGATAATGAAGATGATAATGATGATGATAATGATGACGATAATGATGACGATGATGATGGTAATGATGATGATGATCATCATAATGACGATGATTATGGAGATGATGATGATAATGATGAAGATGATGATGATGGTGATAATGATGATGATAATGATAATGATGATAATGATGATGATAATTATGATAATGATGATAATGATGATAATGATGATAATGATGATAGTGATGATAATGATGATATTGGAGATAATGATAATGGTGATGATGATGATAATAGTGATGATGATGATAATGATGATGATAATGATGATGATGATGATAATGATGATGATAATGATGATACTGATGATAACGATGATAATGATGATAATGATGATAATGATGATAATGATGATAATGATGATAATGGTGATCATGATAATGATGATAATGATGATGATAATGATGACGATAATGATGATGATAATGGTGATAATGATGATAATGATGACAATGATGTTAATTATGATAATCATCACAATGATGATAATGATGATAATCATCATAATGATGATAATCATCATAATGATGATAATGATGATAATGATGACAATGATGATAATGATGACAATGATGATAATGATGATAATGGTGATAATTATGATCATGATGATAATGATGATAATGTTGATAATAATGATAATGATGATAATGGTGATAATGATGATAATGATGATAATGATGATAATGATGATAATGATGACAATGATGATAATTATGATAATGATGATAATGGTGATAATGACGATAATGCTGATAAAGATGATAATGACGATAATGATGATAATGATGATAATTATGATAATGATTATAATGATGATAGTGATGATAGTGGTGATAATGATGATATTCGAGATAATGATGATAATGATGATAATAATGATAATGATGATAATGATGATGATAATGAGGATGATAATGATTATGATAATGGTGATGATAATGATGATAATGATCGTAATGATGATAATGATGATGATGATGATAGTGATGATAGTGATGATAATGATGTTAGTGATGATAATAATGATTGTGATGATAGTGATGATAGTGATGATAGTGATGATAGTGATGATAATGATGATGGTAATGATGATAATGATGATAATGATGATAATGATGATAATAATGATACTGATGATAACGATGATAATGATGATAATGATGATAATGATGATAATGATGATAATGGTGATCACGATAATGATGATAATGATGATGATAATGATGACGATAATGATGATGATAATGGTGATAATGATGATAATGACGATAATGATGATAATGATGATAATGATGATAATGATGATATTGGAGATAATGATGATAATGATGATAATGATGATATTGGAGATAATGATGATAATGATGATAATGTTGATAATGATGATAATGATGATAATGATGATAATGATGATAACGATGATAATGATGATAATGATGATAATCATGATAATTATGATCATGATTATAATGACGATAATGATGATAATGATGATAATGATGACAATGATGATAATGATGATAATGATGATAATGCTGATAATGATGATAATGATGATAGTGATGATAATGATGATAATGATGATAATGATGATAATGATGATAATGATGATAGTGATGATAATGATGATATTCGAAATAATGATGATAATGATGATAATGATGATAATTATGATCATGATGACAATGATGATAATGATGATAATGATGATAATTATGATCATGATGATAATGATGATAATGGTGATAATGATGATAATGATGATAATGATGATAATGATGATAATGATGATAACGATGATAATGATGATAATGATGATAATGATGATAATGATGATAATGATGATAATGATGATAATGATGATAATGGTGATGATAATGATGATAATGGTGATGGTGATAATGATGATAATGCTGATAATGATGATAATGAGGATAATGGTGATAATGACGATAATGATGATAATGATGATAATGACGATAATGATGATAATGATGATAATGATGATAATGATGATATTGGAGATAATGATGATAATGATGATAATGATGATATTGGAGATAATGATGATAATGATGATAATGTTGATAACGATGATAATGATGATAATGATGATAATGATGATAATGATGATAGTGATGGTAATGATGACAATGATGATAGTGATGATAATGATGATATTCGAGATAATGATGACAATGATGATAATGATGATAATGATGATAATTATGATCATGATGATAATGATGATAATGGTGATAATGATGATAATGATGATAATGATGATAATGATGATAATGATGATAATGATGATAATGATGATAATGATGACAATGATGATAATGATTATAATGATGATAATGGTGATAATGATGATAATGCTGATAATGATGATAATGATGATAATGATGATAATGATGATAATTATGATCATGATGATAATGATGATAATGATGATAATTATGCTCATGATGATAATGATGATAATGATGATAGTGATGATAGTGGTGATAATGATGATATTCGAGATAATGATTATAATGATGATAATGATGATAATGATGATAATGTTGATAATGATGATGATAATGATGACGATAATGATGATGATAATGGTGATGATGATGATGATAATGATGATGATAATGATGATGATGATGATAATGATGATGATAATGATGATGATAATGATGATAATGATGATAATGATGATAATGATGATAGTGATGATAATGATGGTATTGCAGATAATGATGATAATGGTGATGATGATGATAATGAAGATGATAATGATGATGATAATGATGACGATAATGATGACGATGATGATGGTGATGATGATGATGATCATCATAATGACGATGATTATAGAGATGATGATGATAATGATGAAGATGATGATGATGGTGATAATGATGATGATAATGATAATGATGATAATGATGATGATAATTATGATAATGATGATAATGATGATAATGATGATAATGATAATAGTGATGATAATGATGATATTGGAGATAATGATAATGGTGATGATGATGATAATGATGATAATGATGATAATGATGATAATTATGATCATGATGATAATGATGATAATGATGATAATGATGATGATAATGATAATGATGATAATGATGATGATAATTATGATAATGATGATAATGATGATAATGATGATAATGATGATAGTGATGATAATGATGATATTGGAGATAATGATAATGGTGATGATGATGATAATGATGATAATGATGATAATGATGATAATTATGATCATGATGATAATGATGATAATGATGATAATGATGATAATCATGATAATGACGATAATGTTTATAATGATGATAACGGTGATAATGATGATAATAATGATGATGATAATAATGTTGATAATGATGATGATAATGATGATGATAATGATGATGATAATGATGATAATGATGATAATGATGATAATGGTGATCATGATAATGATGATAATGATGATGATAATGATGACGATAATGATGATGATAATGGTGATAATGATGATAATGACGATAATGATGATAATGATGATAATGATGATATTGGAGATAATGATGATAATGATGATAATGATGATATTGGAGATAATGAAGATAGTGATGATAATGTTGATAATGATGATAATGATGATAATGATGATAATGATGATAATGATGACAATGATGATAATTATGATAATTATGATAATGGTGATAATGGTGATAATGATGATAATGCTGATAAAGATGATAATGACGATAATGATGATAATGATGATAATTATGATAATGATTATAATGATGATAGTGATGATAGTGGTGATAATGATGATATTCGAGATAATGATGATAATGATGATGATAATGATGATGATAATGATTATGATAATGGTGATGATAATGATGATAATGACGATAATGATGATAATGATGATAATGACGATAATGATGATAATGATGATAATGATGATAATGATGACAATGATGATAATTATGATAATGGTGATAATGGTGATAATGATGATAATGCTGATAAAGATGATAATGACGATAATGATGATAATGATGATAATTATGATAATGATTATAATGATGATAGTGATGATAGTGGTGATAATGATGATATTCGAGATAATGATGATAATGATGATAATAATGATAATGATGATAATGATGATGATAATGATGACGATAATGATGATGATAATGGTGATAATGGTGATAATGATGATAATGAGGATAATGATGATAATGACGATAATGATGATAATGATGATAATGACGATAATGATGATAATGATGATAATGATGATAATGATGATATTGGAGATAATGATGATAATGATGACATTGATGATATTGGAGATAATGATGATAATGATGATAATGTTGATAATGATGATAATGATGATAATGATGATAATGATGATAGTGATGGTAATGATGACAATGATGATAGTGATGATAATGATGATAGTGATGATAATGATGATTGTGATGATAATGGTGATAATGATGATAATGATGACAATGATGATAATGATTATAATGATGATAATGGTGATAATGATGATAATGATTATAATGATGATAATGGTGATAATGATGATAATGATGATAATGGTGATGATAATGATTACATTGATGATGGTGATAATGATGATAATGCTGATAATGATGATAATGATGATAATGATGATAATTGTGATCATGATGATAATGATGATAATGATGATAATTATGATCATGATGATAATGATGATAATGATGATAGTGATGATAGTGGTGATAATGATGATATTCGAGATAATGATTATAATGATGATAATGATGATAATGATGATAATGATGATGATGATTATAATAATGATACTGATGATAACGATGATAATGATGATAATGGTGATAATGATGATAATGATCATAATGATCATAATGATAATGGTGATAATGATGATGATGATTATGATGATGATAGTGATGATAGTGATGATAATGATGATAGTGATGATAATGATGATAGTGATGATAATAATGATTGTGATGATAACGATGATAATGATGATAATGATGATAATGATGATAATGATGATAATGATGATAATGATGATAATGATGATAATGATGATAATGATGATAATGCTGATAATGATGATAATGATGATAGTGATGATAATGATGATAATGATGATAATGATGATAATGATGATAATGATGATATTGGAGATAATGATGATAATGATGATAATGATGATATTGGAGATAATGATGATAATGATGATAATGTTGATAATGATGATAATGACGATAATGATGATAATGATGATAATGATGATAATGACGATAATGATGATAATGATGATAATGATGATATTGATGATATTGGAGATAATGATGATAATGATGATAATGATGATATTGGAGATAATGATGATATTGATGATAATAATGATGATAATGATGATGATAGTGATGATGATGATGATGATGATAGTGATGATGATAGTGATAATGATAGTAATAATGATAGTGGTAATGATGTTGATGGTGATAGTGATGATGATAATGATGATGATAGTGATGATGATAGTGATGATGATAGTGATGATGATAGTGATGATAATGGTGATGATAATAATGATGATGATAGTGATGATGATAGTGATGACGATAGTGATGATAATGGTGATGATAATGATGATGATGATGATAATGATGATAATGATGATAATTATGATCATGATGATAATGGTGATAATGGTGATAATGATGATAATGATGATAATGATGATAATGATGATAATGATGATAATGATGATAATGATGATAATGATGATAATGATGACAATGATGATAATGATTATAATGATGATAATGGTGATAATGATGATAATGCTGATAATGATGATAATGATGATAATGATGATAATTATGATCATGATGATAATGATGATAATGATGATAATTATGATCATGATCATAATGATGATAATGATGATAGTGATGATAGTGGTGATAATGATGATATTCGAGATAATGATTATAATGATGATAATGATGATAATGATGATAATGATGACAATGATGATGATAATGATGGCGATAATGATGATGATAATGGTGATGATAATGATGATGATAATGATGATGATAATGATGATAATGATGATAATGATGATAATGATGATAATGATGATAATGATGATAATGATGATAACGATGATAATGATGATAATGATGATAATCATGATAATTATGATCATGATTATAATGACGATAATGATGATAATGATGATAATGATGACAATGATGATAATGATTATAATGATGATAATGGGGATAATGATGATAATGCTGATAATGATGATAATGATGATAGTGATGATAATGATGATAATGATGATAATGATGATAATGATGATAATGATGATATTGGAGATAATGATGATAATGATGATAATGATGATATTGGAGATAATGATGATAATGATGATAATGTTGATAATGATGATAATGACGATAATGATGATAATGATGATAATGATGATAATGACGATAATGATGATAATGATGATAATGATGATAATGATGATATTGGAGATAATGATGATAATGATGATAATGATGATATTGGAGATAATGATGATATTGATGATAATAATGATGATAATGATGATGATAGTGATGATGATGATGATGATGATAGTGATGATGATAGTGATAATGATAGTAATAATGATAGTGGTAATGATGTTGATGGTGATAGTGATGATGATAATGATGATGATAGTGATGATGATAGTGATGATGATAGTGATGATGATAGTGATGATAATGGTGATGATAATAATGATGATGATAGTGATGATGATAGTGATGACGATAGTGATGATAATGGTGATGATAATGATGATGATGATGATGATAATGATGATAATGACGATAATGATGATAATGATGATAATGATGATAATGACGATATTGGAGATAATGATGATAATGATAATAATGATGATATTGGAGATAATGATGATAATGATGATAATGATGATAATGAGGATAATGATGATAATGACGATAATGATGATAATGATGATAATGACGATAATGATGATAATGATGATAATGATGATATTGGAGATAATGATGATAATGATGATAATGATGATATTCGAAATAATGATGACAATGATGATAATGATGATAATGATGATAATTATGATCATGATGATAATGATGATAATGATGATAATGATGATAATGATGATAATGATGATAATGATGATAATGATGAAAATGATGATAATGATGATAATGATGTTAATGGTGATAATGATGATAATGATGATAATGATGATAATGATGATAATGATGATAATGATGATATTGGAGATAATGATGATAATGATGATATTGATGATAGTGATGGTAATGATGACAATGATGATAGTGATGATAATGATGATAGTGATGATAATGATGATTGTGATGATAATGATGATAATGATGATAATGGTGACAATGATGATAATGATTATAATGATGATAATGGTGATAATGATGATAATGCTGATAATGATGATAATGATGATAATGATGATAATGATGATAGTGATGATAATGATGATTGTGATGATAATGATGATAATGATGATAATGGTGACAATGATGATAATGATTATAATGATGATAATGGTGATAATGATGATAATGCTTTTAATGATGATAATGATGATAATGATGATAATGATGATAATGATGATAATTGTGATCATGATGATAATGATGATAATGATGATAATTATGATCATGATGATAATGATGATAATGATGATAGTGATGATAGTGGTGATAATGATGATATTCGAGATAATGATGACAATGATGATAATGATGATAATGATGATAATTATGATCATGATTATAATAATGATACTGATGATAACGATGATAATGATGATAATGGTGATAATGATGATAATGATCATAATGATCATAATGATAGTGGTGATAATGATGATGATGATTATGATGATGATAGTGATGATAGTGATGATAATGATGATAGTGATGATAATGATGATAGTGATGATAATAATGATTGTGATGATAACGATGATAATGATGATAATGATGATAATGATGATAATGATGATAATGATGATAATGATGATAATGATGATAATGATGATAATGATGATAATGGTGATAATGATGATAATGATGATAATGATGATATTGGAGATAATGATGATAATGATGATAATGATGATATTGGAGATAATGATGATAATGATGATAATGTTGATAATGATGATAATGATGATAATGATGATAATGATGATAACGATGATAATGATGATAATGATGATAATCATGATAATTATGATCATGATTATAATGACGATAATGATGATAATGATGATAATGATGACAATGATGATAATGATGATAATGATGATAATGCTGATAATGATGATAATGATGATAGTGATGATAATGATGATAATGATGATAATGATGATAATGATGATAATGATGATAGTGATGATAATGATGATATTCGAAATAATGATGATAATGATGATAATGATGATAATTATGATAATGATTATAATGATGATAGTGATGATAGTGGTGATAATGATGATATTCGAGATAATGATGATAATGATGATAATAATGATAATGATGATAATGATGATGATAATGAGGATGATAATGATTATGATAATGGTGATGATAATGATGATAATGATCGTAATGATGATAATGATGATGATGATGATAGTGATGATAGTGATGATAATGATGTTAGTGATGATAATAATGATTGTGATGATAGTGATGATAGTGATGATAGTGATGATAGTGATGATAATGATGATGGTAATGATGATAATGATGATAATGATGATAATGATGATAATAATGATACTGATGATAACGATGATAATGATGATAATGATGATAATGATCATAATGATGATAATGATGATAATGATGATAATGATGATAATGATGATAATGGTGATCATGATAATGATGATAATGATGATGATAATGATGACGATAATGATGATGATAATGGTGATAATGATGATAATGACGATAATGATGATAATGATGATAATGATGATAATGATGATATTGGAGATAATGATGATAATGATGATAATGATGATATTGGAGATAATGATGATAATGATGATAATGTTGATAATGATGATAATGATGATAATGATGATAATGATGATAACGATGATAATGATGATAATGATGATAATCATGATAATTATGATCATGATTATAATGACGATAATGATGATAATGATGATAATGATGACAATGATGATAATGATGATAATGATGATAATGCTGATAATGATGATAATGATGATAGTGATGATAATGATGATAATGATGATAATGATGATAATGATGATAATGATGATAGTGATGATAATGATGATATTCGAAATAATGATGATAATGATGATAATGATGATAATTATGATCATGATGACAATGATGATAATGATGATAATGATGATAATTATGATCATGATGATAATGATGATAATGGTGATAATGATGATAATGATGATAATGATGATAATGATGATAATGATGATAACGATGATAATGATGATAATGATGATAATGATGATAATGATGATAATGATGATAATGATGATAATGGTGATGATAATGATGATAATGGTGATGGTGATAATGATGATAATGCTGATAATGATGATAATGAGGATAATGGTGATAATGACGATAATGATGATAATGATGATAATGACGATAATGATGATAATGATGATAATGATGATAATGATGATATTGGAGATAATGATGATAATGATGATAATGATGATATTGGAGATAATGATGATAATGATGATAATGTTGATAACGATGATAATGATGATAATGATGATAATGATGATAATGATGATAGTGATGGTAATGATGACAATGATGATAGTGATGATAATGATGATATTCGAGATAATGATGACAATGATGATAATGATGATAATGATGATAATTATGATCATGATGATAATGATGATAATGGTGATAATGATGATAATGATGATAATGATGATAATGATGATAATGATGATAATGATGATAATGATGATAATGATGACAATGATGATAATGATTATAATGATGATAATGGTGATAATGATGATAATGCTGATAATGATGATAATGATGATAATGATGATAATGATGATAATTATGATCATGATGATAATGATGATAATGATGATAATTATGCTCATGATGATAATGATGATAATGATGATAGTGATGATAGTGGTGATAATGATGATATTCGAGATAATGATTATAATGATGATAATGATGATAATGATGATAATGTTGATAATGATGATGATAATGATGACGATAATGATGATGATAATGGTGATGATAATGATGATGATAATGATGATGATAATGATGATGATGATGATAATGATGATGATAATGATGATGATAATGATGATAATTATGATCATGATGATAATGATGATAGTGATGATAATGATGGTATTGCAGATAATGATGATAATGGTGATGATGATGATAATGAAGATGATAATGATGATGATAATGATGACGATAATGATGACGATGATGATGGTGATGATGATGATGATCATCATAATGACGATGATTATAGAGATGATGATGATAATGATGAAGATGATGATGATGGTGATAATGATGATGATAATGATAATGATGATAATGATGATGATAATTATGATAATGATGATAATGATGATAATGATGATAATGATAATAGTGATGATAATGATGATATTGGAGATAATGATAATGGTGATGATGATGATAATGATGATAATGATGATAATGATGATAATTATGATCATGATGATAATGATGATAATGATGATAATGATGATGATAATGATAATGATGATAATGATGATGATAATTATGATAATGATGATAATGATGATAATGATGATAATGATGATAGTGATGATAATGATGATATTGGAGATAATGATAATGGTGATGATGATGATAATGATGATAATGATGATAATGATGATAATTATGATCATGATGATAATGATGATAATGATGATAATGATGATAATCATGATAATGACGATAATGTTTATAATGATGATAACGGTGATAATGATGATAATAATGATACTGATGATAACGATGATAATGATGATAATGATGATAATGATGATAATGATGATAATGATGATAATGATGATAATGATGATATTGATGATAATGATGATAATGATGATAATGATCGTAATGATGATAATGATAATGGTGATAATGATGATAATGATGATGATGATGATAGTGATGATAGTGATGATAATGATGATAGTGATGATAATGATGATAATTATGATCATGATGATAATGATGATAATGATGATAATTATGATCATGATGATAATGATGATAATGATGATAGTGATGATAGTGGTGATAATGATGATATTCGAGATAATGATTATAATGATGATAATGATGATAATGATGATAATGATGATAATGATGATGATAATGATGACGATAATGATGATGATAATGGTGATGATAATGATGATGATAATGATGATGATAATGATGATGATAATGATGATGATGATGATAATGATGATGATAATGATGATAATGATGATAATGATGATAATGATGATAATGATGGTATTGGAGATAATGATGATAATGGTGATGATGATGATAATGAAGATGATAATGATGATGATAATGATGACGATAATGATGACGATGATGATGGTGATGATGATGATGATCATCATAATGACGATGATTATGGAGATGATGATGGTAATGATGAAGATGATGATGATGGTGATAATGATGATGATAATGATAATGATGATAATGATGATGATAATTATGATAATGATGATAATGATGATAATGATGATAATGATGATAGTGATGATAATGATGATATTGGAGATAATGATAATGGTGATGATGATGATAATAGTGATGATGATGATAATGATGATGATAATGATGATGATGATGATAATGATGATGATAATGATGATAATGATGATAATGATGATAATGATGATAATGATGATAATGATGATAATGATGATAATGATGATAATGATGATGATAATGATGATAATGATGATGATATTGATGATGATGATGATGATGATAGTGATGATGATAGTGATAATGATAGTGATGATAATGGTGATGATAATGATGATGATGATGATAATGATGATGGTAATGATGATGATAATGATGATGATAATGATGATAATGATGATAGTGGTGATAATGTTGATAATGATGATAATAATGATTATGATGATAATGATGATTATGATGATAATGCTGATAATGATGATAATGATGATAATGATGATGATAATGGTGATGATATTGATGATGATATTGATGATGATAATGATGATGATAATAATGTTGATAATGATGATGATAATGATGATGATAATGATGATGATAATGATGATAATGATGATAATGATGATAATGATGATAATGGTGATCATGATAATGATGATAATGATGATGATAATGATGACAATAATGATGATGATAATGGTGATAATGATGATAATGACGATAATGATGATAATGATGATAATGATGATATTGGAGATAATGATGATAATGATGATAATGATGATATTGGAGATAATGAAGATAATGATGATAATGTTGATAATGATGATAATGATGATAATGATGATAATGATGATAATGATGACAATGATGATAATTATGATAATTATGATAATGGTGATAATGGTGATAATGATGATAATGCTGATAAAGATGATAATGACGATAATGATGATAATGATGATAATTATGATAATGATTATAATGATGATAGTGATGATAGTGGTGATAATGATGATATTCGAGATAATGATGATAATGATGATGATAATGATGATGATAATGATTATGATAATGGTGATGATAATGACGATAATGATGATAATGATGATAATGACGATAATGATGATAATGATGATAATGATGATAATGATGACAATGATGATAATGATGATAATGATGATAATGTTGATAATGATGATAATGACGATAATGATGATAATGATGATAATGATGATAATGACGATAATGATGATAATGATGATAATGATGATAATGATGATATTGGAGATAATGATGATAATGATGATAATGATGATATTGGAGATAATGATGATATTGATGATAATAATGATGATAATGATGATGATAGTGATGATGATGATGATGATGATAGTGATGATGATAGTGATAATGATAGTAATAATGATAGTGGTAATGATGTTGATGGTGATAGTGATGATGATAATGTTGATGATAGTGATGATGATAGTGATGATGATAGTGATGATGATAGTGATGATAATGGTGATGATAATAATGATGATGATAGTGATGATGATAGTGATGACGATAGTGATGATAATGGTGATGATAATGATGATGATGATGATAATGATGATAATGATGATAATTATGATCATGATGATAATGGTGATAATGGTGATAATGATGATAATGATGATAATGATGATAATGATGATAATGATGATAATGATGATAATGATGATAATGATGATAATGATGACAATGATGATAATGATTATAATGATGATAATGGTGATAATGATGATAATGCTGATAATGATGATAATGATGATAATGATGATAATGATGATAATTATGATCATGATGATAATGATGATAATGATGATAATTATGATCATGATCATAATGATGATAATGATGATAGTGATGATAGTGGTGATAATGATGATATTCGAGATAATGATTATAATGATGATAATGATGATAATGATGATAATGATGACAATGATGATGATAATGATGGCGATAATGATGATGATAATGGTGATGATAATGATGATGATAATGATGATGATAATGATGATAATGATGATAATGATGATAATGATGATAATGATGATAATGATGATAATGATGATAACGATGATAATGATGATAATGATGATAATCATGATAATTATGATCATGATTATAATGACGATAATGATGATAATGATGATAATGATGACAATGATGATAATGATTATAATGATGATAATGGGGATAATGATGATAATGCTGATAATGATGATAATGATGATAGTGATGATAATGATGATAATGATGATAATGATGATAATGATGATAATGATGATAATGATGATATTGGAGATAATGATGATAATGATGATAATGATGATATTGGAGATAATGATGATAATGATGATAATGTTGATAATGATGATAATGACGATAATGATGATAATGATGATAATGATGATAATGACGATAATGATGATAATGATGATAATGATGATAATGATGATATTGGAGATAATGATGATAATGATGATAATGATGATATTGGAGATAATGATGATATTGATGATAATAATGATGATAATGATGATGATAGTGATGATGATGATGATGATGATAGTGATGATGATAGTGATAATGATAGTAATAATGATAGTGGTAATGATGTTGATGGTGATAGTGATGATGATAATGATGATGATAGTGATGATGATAGTGATGATGATAGTGATGATGATAGTGATGATAATGGTGATGATAATAATGATGATGATAGTGATGATGATAGTGATGACGATAGTGATGATAATGGTGATGATAATGATGATGATGATGATAATGATGATAATGACGATAATGATGATAATGATGATAATGATGATAATGATGATATTGGAGATAATGATGATAATGATAATAATGATGTTATTGGAGATAATGATGATAATGATGATAATGATGATAATGAGGATAATGATGATAATGACGATAATGATGATAATGATGATAATGACGATAATGATGATAATGATGATAATGATGATATTGGAGATAATGATGATAATGATGATAATGATGATATTCGAAATAATGATGACAATGATGATAATGATGATAATGATGATAATTATGATCATGATGATAATGATGATAATGATGATAATGATGATAATGATGATAATGATGATAATGATGATAATGATGAAAATGATGATAATGATGATAATGATGTTAATGGTGATAATGATGATAATGATGATAATGATGATAATGATGATAATGATGATAATGATGATATTGGAGATAATGATGATAATGATGATATTGATGATAGTGATGGTAATGATGACAATGATGATAGTGATGATAATGATGATAGTGATGATAATGATGATTGTGATGATAATGATGATAATGATGATAATGGTGACAATGATGATAATGATTATAATGATGATAATGGTGATAATGATGATAATGCTGATAATGATGATAATGATGATAATGATGATAATGATGATAGTGATGATAATGATGATTGTGATGATAATGATGATAATGATGATAATGGTGACAATGATGATAATGATTATAATGATGATAATGGTGATAATGATGATAATGCTGATAATGATGATAATGATGATAATGATGATAATGATGATAATGATGATAATTGTGATCATGATGATAATGATGATAATGATGATAATTATGATCATGATGATAATGATGATAATGATGATAATGATGATATTGGAGATAATGATGATAATGATGATAATGATGATATTGGAGATAATGATGATATTGATGATAATAATGATGATAATGATGATGATAGTGATGATGATGATGATGATGATAGTGATGATGATAGTGATAATGATAGTAATAATGATAGTGGTAATGATGTTGATGGTGATAGTGATGATGATAATGATGATGATAGTGATGATGATAGTGATGATGATAGTGATGATGATAGTGATGATAATGGTGATGATAATAATGATGATGATAGTGATGATGATAGTGATGACGATAGTGATGATAATGGTGATGATAATGATGATGATGATGATGATAATGATGATAATGACGATAATGATGATAATGATGATAATGATGATAATGACGATATTGGAGATAATGATGATAATGATAATAATGATGATATTGGAGATAATGATGATAATGATGATAATGATGATAATGAGGATAATGATGATAATGACGATAATGATGATAATGATGATAATGACGATAATGATGATAATGATGATAATGATGATATTGGAGATAATGATGATAATGATGATAATGATGATATTCGAAATAATGATGACAATGATGATAATGATGATAATGATGATAATTATGATCATGATGATAATGATGATAATGATGATAATGATGATAATGATGATAATGATGATAATGATGATAATGATGAAAATGATGATAATGATGATAATGATGTTAATGGTGATAATGATGATAATGATGATAATGATGATAATGATGATAATGATGATAATGATGATATTGGAGATAATGATGATAATGATGATATTGATGATAGTGATGGTAATGATGACAATGATGATAGTGATGATAATGATGATAGTGATGATAATGATGATTGTGATGATAATGATGATAATGATGATAATGGTGACAATGATGATAATGATTATAATGATGATAATGGTGATAATGATGATAATGCTGATAATGATGATAATGATGATAATGATGATAATGATGATAGTGATGATAATGATGATTGTGATGATAATGATGATAATGATGATAATGGTGACAATGATGATAATGATTATAATGATGATAATGGTGATAATGATGATAATGCTTTTAATGATGATAATGATGATAATGATGATAATGATGATAATGATGATAATTGTGATCATGATGATAATGATGATAATGATGATAATTATGATCATGATGATAATGATGATAATGATGATAGTGATGATAGTGGTGATAATGATGATATTCGAGATAATGATGACAATGATGATAATGATGATAATGATGATAATTATGATCATGATTATAATAATGATACTGATGATAACGATGATAATGATGATAATGGTGATAATGATGATAATGATCATAATGATCATAATGATAGTGGTGATAATGATGATGATGATTATGATGATGATAGTGATGATAGTGATGATAATGATGATAGTGATGATAATGATGATAGTGATGATAATAATGATTGTGATGATAACGATGATAATGATGATAATGATGATAATGATGATAATGATGATAATGATGATAATGATGATAATGATGATAATGATGATAATGATGATAATGGTGATAATGATGATAATGATGATAATGATGATATTGGAGATAATGATGATAATGATGATAATGATGATATTGGAGATAATGATGATAATGATGATAATGTTGATAATGATGATAATGATGATAATGATGATAATGATGATAACGATGATAATGATGATAATGATGATAATCATGATAATTATGATCATGATTATAATGACGATAATGATGATAATGATGATAATGATGACAATGATGATAATGATGATAATGATGATAATGCTGATAATGATGATAATGATGATAGTGATGATAATGATGATAATGATGATAATGATGATAATGATGATAATGATGATAGTGATGATAATGATGATATTCGAAATAATGATGATAATGATGATAATGATGATAATTATGATAATGATTATAATGATGATAGTGATGATAGTGGTGATAATGATGATATTCGAGATAATGATGATAATGATGATAATAATGATAATGATGATAATGATGATGATAATGAGGATGATAATGATTATGATAATGGTGATGATAATGATGATAATGATCGTAATGATGATAATGATGATGATGATGATAGTGATGATAGTGATGATAATGATGTTAGTGATGATAATAATGATTGTGATGATAGTGATGATAGTGATGATAGTGATGATAGTGATGATAATGATGATGGTAATGATGATAATGATGATAATGATGATAATGATGATAATAATGATACTGATGATAACGATGATAATGATGATAATGATGATAATGATCATAATGATGATAATGATGATAATGATGATAATGATGATAATGATGATAATGGTGATCATGATAATGATGATAATGATGATGATAATGATGACGATAATGATGATGATAATGGTGATAATGATGATAATGACGATAATGATGATAATGATGATAATGATGATAATGATGATATTGGAGATAATGATGATAATGATGATAATGATGATATTGGAGATAATGATGATAATGATGATAATGTTGATAATGATGATAATGATGATAATGATGATAATGATGATAACGATGATAATGATGATAATGATGATAATCATGATAATTATGATCATGATTATAATGACGATAATGATGATAATGATGATAATGATGACAATGATGATAATGATGATAATGATGATAATGCTGATAATGATGATAATGATGATAGTGATGATAATGATGATAATGATGATAATGATGATAATGATGATAATGATGATAGTGATGATAATGATGATATTCGAAATAATGATGATAATGATGATAATGATGATAATTATGATCATGATGACAATGATGATAATGATGATAATGATGATAATTATGATCATGATGATAATGATGATAATGGTGATAATGATGATAATGATGATAATGATGATAATGATGATAATGATGATAACGATGATAATGATGATAATGATGATAATGATGATAATGATGATAATGATGATAATGATGATAATGGTGATGATAATGATGATAATGGTGATGGTGATAATGATGATAATGCTGATAATGATGATAATGAGGATAATGGTGATAATGACGATAATGATGATAATGATGATAATGACGATAATGATGATAATGATGATAATGATGATAATGATGATATTGGAGATAATGATGATAATGATGATAATGATGATATTGGAGATAATGATGATAATGATGATAATGTTGATAACGATGATAATGATGATAATGATGATAATGATGATAATGATGATAGTGATGGTAATGATGACAATGATGATAGTGATGATAATGATGATATTCGAGATAATGATGACAATGATGATAATGATGATAATGATGATAATTATGATCATGATGATAATGATGATAATGGTGATAATGATGATAATGATGATAATGATGATAATGATGATAATGATGATAATGATGATAATGATGATAATGATGACAATGATGATAATGATTATAATGATGATAATGGTGATAATGATGATAATGCTGATAATGATGATAATGATGATAATGATGATAATGATGATAATTATGATCATGATGATAATGATGATAATGATGATAATTATGCTCATGATGATAATGATGATAATGATGATAGTGATGATAGTGGTGATAATGATGATATTCGAGATAATGATTATAATGATGATAATGATGATAATGATGATAATGTTGATAATGATGATGATAATGATGACGATAATGATGATGATAATGGTGATGATAATGATGATGATAATGATGATGATAATGATGATGATGATGATAATGATGATGATAATGATGATGATAATGATGATAATTATGATCATGATGATAATGATGATAGTGATGATAATGATGGTATTGCAGATAATGATGATAATGGTGATGATGATGATAATGAAGATGATAATGATGATGATAATGATGACGATAATGATGACGATGATGATGGTGATGATGATGATGATCATCATAATGACGATGATTATAGAGATGATGATGATAATGATGAAGATGATGATGATGGTGATAATGATGATGATAATGATAATGATGATAATGATGATGATAATTATGATAATGATGATAATGATGATAATGATGATAATGATAATAGTGATGATAATGATGATATTGGAGATAATGATAATGGTGATGATGATGATAATGATGATAATGATGATAATGATGATAATTATGATCATGATGATAATGATGATAATGATGATAATGATGATGATAATGATAATGATGATAATGATGATGATAATTATGATAATGATGATAATGATGATAATGATGATAATGATGATAGTGATGATAATGATGATATTGGAGATAATGATAATGGTGATGATGATGATAATGATGATAATGATGATAATGATGATAATTATGATCATGATGATAATGATGATAATGATGATAATGATGATAATCATGATAATGACGATAATGTTTATAATGATGATAACGGTGATAATGATGATAATAATGATACTGATGATAACGATGATAATGATGATAATGATGATAATGATGATAATGATGATAATGATGATAATGATGATAATGATGATATTGATGATAATGATGATAATGATGATAATGATCGTAATGATGATAATGATAATGGTGATAATGATGATAATGATGATGATGATGATAGTGATGATAGTGATGATAATGATGATAGTGATGATAATGATGATAATTATGATCATGATGATAATGATGATAATGATGATAATTATGATCATGATGATAATGATGATAATGATGATAGTGATGATAGTGGTGATAATGATGATATTCGAGATAATGATTATAATGATGATAATGATGATAATGATGATAATGATGATAATGATGATGATAATGATGACGATAATGATGATGATAATGGTGATGATAATGATGATGATAATGATGATGATAATGATGATGATAATGATGATGATGATGATAATGATGATGATAATGATGATAATGATGATAATGATGATAATGATGATAATGATGGTATTGGAGATAATGATGATAATGGTGATGATGATGATAATGAAGATGATAATGATGATGATAATGATGACGATAATGATGACGATGATGATGGTGATGATGATGATGATCATCATAATGACGATGATTATGGAGATGATGATGGTAATGATGAAGATGATGATGATGGTGATAATGATGATGATAATGATAATGATGATAATGATGATGATAATTATGATAATGATGATAATGATGATAATGATGATAATGATGATAGTGATGATAATGATGATATTGGAGATAATGATAATGGTGATGATGATGATAATAGTGATGATGATGATAATGATGATGATAATGATGATGATGATGATAATGATGATGATAATGATGATAATGATGATAATGATGATAATGATGATAATGATGATAATGATGATAATGATGATAATGATGATAATGATGATGATAATGATGATAATGATGATGATATTGATGATGATGATGATGATGATAGTGATGATGATAGTGATAATGATAGTGATGATAATGGTGATGATAATGATGATGATGATGATAATGATGATGGTAATGATGATGATAATGATGATGATAATGATGATAATGATGATAGTGGTGATAATGTTGATAATGATGATAATAATGATTATGATGATAATGATGATTATGATGATAATGCTGATAATGATGATAATGATGATAATGATGATGATAATGGTGATGATATTGATGATGATATTGATGATGATAATGATGATGATAATAATGTTGATAATGATGATGATAATGATGATGATAATGATGATGATAATGATGATAATGATGATAATGATGATAATGATGATAATGGTGATCATGATAATGATGATAATGATGATGATAATGATGACAATAATGATGATGATAATGGTGATAATGATGATAATGACGATAATGATGATAATGATGATAATGATGATATTGGAGATAATGATGATAATGATGATAATGATGATATTGGAGATAATGAAGATAATGATGATAATGTTGATAATGATGATAATGATGATAATGATGATAATGATGATAATGATGACAATGATGATAATTATGATAATTATGATAATGGTGATAATGGTGATAATGATGATAATGCTGATAAAGATGATAATGACGATAATGATGATAATGATGATAATTATGATAATGATTATAATGATGATAGTGATGATAGTGGTGATAATGATGATATTCGAGATAATGATGATAATGATGATGATAATGATGATGATAATGATTATGATAATGGTGATGATAATGACGATAATGATGATAATGATGATAATGACGATAATGATGATAATGATGATAATGATGATAATGATGACAATGATGATAATGATGATAATGATGATAATGTTGATAATGATGATAATGACGATAATGATGATAATGATGATAATGATGATAATGACGATAATGATGATAATGATGATAATGATGATAATGATGATATTGGAGATAATGATGATAATGATGATAATGATGATATTGGAGATAATGATGATATTGATGATAATAATGATGATAATGATGATGATAGTGATGATGATGATGATGATGATAGTGATGATGATAGTGATAATGATAGTAATAATGATAGTGGTAATGATGTTGATGGTGATAGTGATGATGATAATGTTGATGATAGTGATGATGATAGTGATGATGATAGTGATGATGATAGTGATGATAATGGTGATGATAATAATGATGATGATAGTGATGATGATAGTGATGACGATAGTGATGATAATGGTGATGATAATGATGATGATGATGATAATGATGATAATGATGATAATTATGATCATGATGATAATGGTGATAATGGTGATAATGATGATAATGATGATAATGATGATAATGATGATAATGATGATAATGATGATAATGATGATAATGATGATAATGATGACAATGATGATAATGATTATAATGATGATAATGGTGATAATGATGATAATGCTGATAATGATGATAATGATGATAATGATGATAATGATGATAATTATGATCATGATGATAATGATGATAATGATGATAATTATGATCATGATCATAATGATGATAATGATGATAGTGATGATAGTGGTGATAATGATGATATTCGAGATAATGATTATAATGATGATAATGATGATAATGATGATAATGATGACAATGATGATGATAATGATGGCGATAATGATGATGATAATGGTGATGATAATGATGATGATAATGATGATGATAATGATGATAATGATGATAATGATGATAATGATGATAATGATGATAATGATGATAATGATGATAACGATGATAATGATGATAATGATGATAATCATGATAATTATGATCATGATTATAATGACGATAATGATGATAATGATGATAATGATGACAATGATGATAATGATTATAATGATGATAATGGGGATAATGATGATAATGCTGATAATGATGATAATGATGATAGTGATGATAATGATGATAATGAGGATAATGATGATAATGACGATAATGATGATAATGATGATAATGACGATAATGATGATAATGATGATAATGATGATATTGGAGATAATGATGATAATGATGATAATGATGATATTCGAAATAATGATGACAATGATGATAATGATGATAATGATGATAATTATGATCATGATGATAATGATGATAATGATGATAATGATGATAATGATGATAATGATGATAATGATGATAATGATGAAAATGATGATAATGATGATAATGATGTTAATGGTGATAATGATGATAATGATGATAATGATGATAATGATGATAATGATGATAATGATGATATTGGAGATAATGATGATAATGATGATATTGATGATAGTGATGGTAATGATGACAATGATGATAGTGATGATAATGATGATAGTGATGATAATGATGATTGTGATGATAATGATGATAATGATGATAATGGTGACAATGATGATAATGATTATAATGATGATAATGGTGATAATGATGATAATGCTGATAATGATGATAATGATGATAATGATGATAATGATGATAGTGATGATAATGATGATTGTGATGATAATGATGATAATGATGATAATGGTGACAATGATGATAATGATTATAATGATGATAATGGTGATAATGATGATAATGCTGATAATGATGATAATGATGATAATGATGATAATGATGATAATGATGATAATTGTGATCATGATGATAATGATGATAATGATGATAATTATGATCATGATGATAATGATGATAATGATGATAGTGATGATAGTGGTGATAATGATGATATTCGAGATAATGATGACAATGATGATAATGATGATAATGATGATAATTATGATCATGATTATAATAATGATACTGATGATAACGATGATAATGATGATAATGGTGATAATGATGATAATGATCATAATGATCATAATGATAGTGGTGATAATGATGATGATGATTATGATGATGATAGTGATGATAGTGATGATAATGATGATAGTGATGATAATGATGATAGTGATGATAATAATGATTGTGATGATAACGATGATAATGATGATAATGATGATAATGATGATAATGATGATAATGATGATAATGATGATAATGATGATAATGATGATAATGATGATAATGGTGATGATAATGATGATGAAAAGGATGATGATAATGATGATAATGATTATAATAATGATACTGATGATAACGATGATAATGATGATAATGGTGATAATGATGATAATGATCATAATGATCATAATGATAATGGTGATAATGATGATGATTTTTATGATGATGATAGTGATGATAGTGATGATAATGATGGTAGTGATGATAATGATGATAATTATGATCATGATGATAATGATGATAATGATGATAATTATGATCATGATGATAATGATGATAATGATGATAATCATGATAATGGCGATAATTTTTATAATGATGATAACGGTGATAATGATGATAATGATCGTAATGATGATAATGATAATGGTGATAATGATGATAATGATGATGATGATGATAGTGATGATAGTGATGATAATGATGATAGTGATGATAATAATGATTGTGATGATAGTGATGATAGTGATGATAGTGATGATAGTGATGATAATGATGATGGTAATGATGATAATGATGATAATGATGATAATGATAATAATAATGATACTGATGATAACGATGATAATGATGATAATGATGATAATGATCATAATGATGATAATGATGATAATGATGATAATGATGATAATGATGATAATGATGATAATGGTGATCATGATAATGATGATAATGATGATGATAATGATGACGATAATGATGATGATAATGGTGATAATGATGATAATGACGATAATGATGATAATGATGATAATGATGATAATGATGATATTGGAGATAATGATGATAATGATGATAATGATGATATTGGAGATAATGATGATAATGATGATAATGTTGATAATGATGATAATGATGATAATGATGATAATGATGATAATTATGATCATGATGATAATGATGATAATGGTGATAATGATGATAATGATGATAATGATGATAATGATGATAATGATGATAATGATGATAATGATGATAATGATGACAATGATGATAATGATTATAATGATGATAATGGTGATAATGATGATAATGCTGATAATGATGATAATGATGATAATGATGATAATGATGATAATTATGATCATGATGATAATGATGATAATGATGATAATTATGATCATGATGATAATGATGATAATGATGATAGTGATGATAGTGGTGATAATGATGATATTCGAGATAATGATTATAATGATGATAATGATGATAATGATGATAATGATGATAATGATGATGATAATGATGACGATAATGATGATGATAATGGTGATGATAATGATGATGATAATGATGATGATAATGATGATAATGATGATAATGATGATAATGATGATAATGATGATAATGATGATAATGATGATGATAATGATGATAATGATGATGATATTGATGATGATGATGATGATGATGATAATGATGATGATAATGATAATGATGATAATGATGATGATAATTATGATAATGATGATAATGATGATAATGATGATAATTATGATAGTGATGATATTGATGATATTGGAGATAATGATAATGGTGATGATGATGATAATAGTGATGATGATGATAATGATGATGATAATGATGATGATGATGATGATAATGATGATGATAATGATGATAATGATGATAATGATGATAATGATGATAATGATGATAATGATGATAATGATGATGATAATGATGATAATGATGATGATATTGATGATGATGATGATGATGATAGTGATGATGATAGTGATAATGATAGTGATGATAATGGTGATGATAATGATGATGATAATGATGATGATAATGATGATAATAATGATACTGATGATAACGATAATAATGATGATAATGATGATAATGATGATAATCATGACAATGATGATAATGATGATAATGATGATAATTATGATCATGATGATAATGATGATAATGTTGATAATAATGATAATGATAATAATGTTGATAATGATGATCATGATGATAATGATGATAATGATGATAGTGATGATAGTGATGATAATGATGATGATAATGATGATGATAATGATGATGATAATGATGATGATAATGATGATAATAATGATACTGATGATAACGATAATAATGATGATAATGATGATAATGATGATAATCATGACAACCATGATAATGATGATAATGATGATAATTATGATCATGATGATAATGATGATAATGTTGATAATGATAATGATAATAATGGTGATAATGATGATAATGATGATAATGATGATAATGATGATAATGATGATAATGATGACAATGATGTTAATTATGATAATCATCACAATGATGATAATGATGATACTCATCATAATGATGATAATGATGATAATGATGACAATGATGATAATGATGATAATGGTGATAATTATGATCATGATGATAATGATGATAATGTTGATAATAATGATAATGATGATAATGGTGATAATGATGATAATGATGATAATGATGATAATGATGATAATGATGATAATGATGACAATGATGATAATTATGATAATGATGATAATGGTGATAATGATGATAATGCTGATAAAGATGATAATGACGATAATGATGATAATGATGATAATTATGATAATGATTATAATGATGATAGTGATGATAGTGGTGATAATGATGATATTCGAGATAATGATGATAATGATGATAATGATGATAATGATGATAATGATGATAATGATGGTATTGGAGATAATGATGATAATGGTGATGATGATGATAATGAAGATGATAATGATGATGATAATGATGACGATAATGATGACGATGATGATGGTGATGATGATGATGATCATCATAATGACGATGATTATGGAGATGATGATGATAATGATGAAGATGATGATGATGGTGATAATGATGATGATAATGATAATGATGATAATGATGATGATAATTATGATAATGATGATAATGATGATAATGATGATAATGATGATAGTGATGATAATGATGATATTGGAGATAATGATAATGGTGATGATGATGATAATAGTGATGATGATGATAATGATGATGATAATGATGATGATGATGATAATGATGATGATAATGATGATACTGATGATAACGATGATAATGATGATAATGATGATAATGATGATAATGATGATAATGATGATAATGATGATATTGGAGATAATGATGATAATGATGATAATGATGATATTGGAGATAATGATGATATTGATGATAATAATGATGATAATGATGATGATAGTGATGATGATGATGATGATGATAGTGATGATGATAGTGATAATGATAGTAATAATGATAGTGGTAATGATGTTGATGGTGATAGTGATGATGATAATGATGATGATAGTGATGATGATAGTGATGATGATAGTGATGATGATAGTGATGATAATGGTGATGATAATAATGATGATGATAGTGATGATGATAGTGATGACGATAGTGATGATAATGGTGATGATAATGATGATGATGATGATAATGATGATAATGACGATAATGATGATAATGATGATAATGATGATAATGATGATATTGGAGATAATGATGATAATGATAATAATGATGTTATTGGAGATAATGATGATAATGATGATAATGATGATAATGAGGATAATGATGATAATGACGATAATGATGATAATGATGATAATGACGATAATGATGATAATGATGATAATGATGATATTGGAGATAATGATGATAATGATGATAATGATGATATTCGAAATAATGATGACAATGATGATAATGATGATAATGATGATAATTATGATCATGATGATAATGATGATAATGATGATAATGATGATAATGATGATAATGATGATAATGATGATAATGATGAAAATGATGATAATGATGATAATGATGTTAATGGTGATAATGATGATAATGATGATAATGATGATAATGATGATAATGATGATAATGATGATATTGGAGATAATGATGATAATGATGATATTGATGATAGTGATGGTAATGATGACAATGATGATAGTGATGATAATGATGATAGTGATGATAATGATGATTGTGATGATAATGATGATAATGATGATAATGGTGACAATGATGATAATGATTATAATGATGATAATGGTGATAATGATGATAATGCTGATAATGATGATAATGATGATAATGATGATAATGATGATAGTGATGATAATGATGATTGTGATGATAATGATGATAATGATGATAATGGTGACAATGATGATAATGATTATAATGATGATAATGGTGATAATGATGATAATGCTGATAATGATGATAATGATGATAATGATGATAATGATGATAATGATGATAATTGTGATCATGATGATAATGATGATAATGATGATAATTATGATCATGATGATAATGATGATAATGATGATAGTGATGATAGTGGTGATAATGATGATATTCGAGATAATGATGACAATGATGATAATGATGATAATGATGATAATTATGATCATGATTATAATAATGATACTGATGATAACGATGATAATGATGATAATGGTGATAATGATGATAATGATCATAATGATCATAATGATAGTGGTGATAATGATGATGATGATTATGATGATGATAGTGATGATAGTGATGATAATGATGATAGTGATGATAATGATGATAGTGATGATAATAATGATTGTGATGATAACGATGATAATGATGATAATGATGATAATGATGATAATGATGATAATGATGATAATGATGATAATGATGATAATGATGATAATGATGATAATGGTGATGATAATGATGATGAAAAGGATGATGATAATGATGATAATGATTATAATAATGATACTGATGATAACGATGATAATGATGATAATGGTGATAATGATGATAATGATCATAATGATCATAATGATAATGGTGATAATGATGATGATTTTTATGATGATGATAGTGATGATAGTGATGATAATGATGGTAGTGATGATAATGATGATAATTATGATCATGATGATAATGATGATAATGATGATAATTATGATCATGATGATAATGATGATAATGATGATAATCATGATAATGGCGATAATTTTTATAATGATGATAACGGTGATAATGATGATAATGATCGTAATGATGATAATGATAATGGTGATAATGATGATAATGATGATGATGATGATAGTGATGATAGTGATGATAATGATGATAGTGATGATAATAATGATTGTGATGATAGTGATGATAGTGATGATAGTGATGATAGTGATGATAATGATGATGGTAATGATGATAATGATGATAATGATGATAATGATAATAATAATGATACTGATGATAACGATGATAATGATGATAATGATGATAATGATCATAATGATGATAATGATGATAATGATGATAATGATGATAATGATGATAATGATGATAATGGTGATCATGATAATGATGATAATGATGATGATAATGATGACGATAATGATGATGATAATGGTGATAATGATGATAATGACGATAATGATGATAATGATGATAATGATGATAATGATGATATTGGAGATAATGATGATAATGATGATAATGATGATATTGGAGATAATGATGATAATGATGATAATGTTGATAATGATGATAATGATGATAATGATGATAATGATGATAATTATGATCATGATGATAATGATGATAATGGTGATAATGATGATAATGATGATAATGATGATAATGATGATAATGATGATAATGATGATAATGATGATAATGATGACAATGATGATAATGATTATAATGATGATAATGGTGATAATGATGATAATGCTGATAATGATGATAATGATGATAATGATGATAATGATGATAATTATGATCATGATGATAATGATGATAATGATGATAATTATGATCATGATGATAATGATGATAATGATGATAGTGATGATAGTGGTGATAATGATGATATTCGAGATAATGATTATAATGATGATAATGATGATAATGATGATAATGATGATAATGATGATGATAATGATGACGATAATGATGATGATAATGGTGATGATAATGATGATGATAATGATGATGATAATGATGATAATGATGATAATGATGATAATGATGATAATGATGATAATGATGATAATGATGATGATAATGATGATAATGATGATGATATTGATGATGATGATGATGATGATGATAATGATGATGATAATGATAATGATGATAATGATGATGATAATTATGATAATGATGATAATGATGATAATGATGATAATTATGATAGTGATGATATTGATGATATTGGAGATAATGATAATGGTGATGATGATGATAATAGTGATGATGATGATAATGATGATGATAATGATGATGATGATGATGATAATGATGATGATAATGATGATAATGATGATAATGATGATAATGATGATAATGATGATAATGATGATAATGATGATGATAATGATGATAATGATGATGATATTGATGATGATGATGATGATGATAGTGATGATGATAGTGATAATGATAGTGATGATAATGGTGATGATAATGATGATGATAATGATGATGATAATGATGATAATAATGATACTGATGATAACGATAATAATGATGATAATGATGATAATGATGATAATCATGACAATGATGATAATGATGATAATGATGATAATTATGATCATGATGATAATGATGATAATGTTGATAATAATGATAATGATAATAATGTTGATAATGATGATCATGATGATAATGATGATAATGATGATAGTGATGATAGTGATGATAATGATGATGATAATGATGATGATAATGATGATGATAATGATGATGATAATGATGATAATAATGATACTGATGATAACGATAATAATGATGATAATGATGATAATGATGATAATCATGACAACCATGATAATGATGATAATGATGATAATTATGATCATGATGATAATGATGATAATGTTGATAATGATAATGATAATAATGGTGATAATGATGATAATGATGATAATGATGATAATGATGATAATGATGATAATGATGACAATGATGTTAATTATGATAATCATCACAATGATGATAATGATGATACTCATCATAATGATGATAATGATGATAATGATGACAATGATGATAATGATGATAATGGTGATAATTATGATCATGATGATAATGATGATAATGTTGATAATAATGATAATGATGATAATGGTGATAATGATGATAATGATGATAATGATGATAATGATGATAATGATGATAATGATGACAATGATGATAATTATGATAATGATGATAATGGTGATAATGATGATAATGCTGATAAAGATGATAATGACGATAATGATGATAATGATGATAATTATGATAATGATTATAATGATGATAGTGATGATAGTGGTGATAATGATGATATTCGAGATAATGATGATAATGATGATAATGATGATAATGATGATAATGATGATAATGATGGTATTGGAGATAATGATGATAATGGTGATGATGATGATAATGAAGATGATAATGATGATGATAATGATGACGATAATGATGACGATGATGATGGTGATGATGATGATGATCATCATAATGACGATGATTATGGAGATGATGATGATAATGATGAAGATGATGATGATGGTGATAATGATGATGATAATGATAATGATGATAATGATGATGATAATTATGATAATGATGATAATGATGATAATGATGATAATGATGATAGTGATGATAATGATGATATTGGAGATAATGATAATGGTGATGATGATGATAATAGTGATGATGATGATAATGATGATGATAATGATGATGATGATGATAATGATGATGATAATGATGATACTGATGATAACGATGATAATGATGATAATGATGATAATGATGATAATGATGATAATGATGATAATGGTGATCATGATAATGATGATAATGATGATGATAATGATGACGATAATGATGATGATAATGGTGATAATGATGATAATGATGACAATGATGTTAATTATGATAATCATCACAATGATGATAATGATGATAATCATCATAATGATGATAATGATGATAATGATGACAATGATGATAATGATGACAATGATGATAATGATGATAATGGTGATAATTATGATCATGATGATAATGATGATAATGTTGATAATAATGATAATGATGATAATGGTGATAATGATGATAATGATGATAATGATGATAATGATGATAATGATGACAATGATGATAATTATGATAATGATGATAATGGTGATAATGACGATAATGCTGATAAAGATGATAATGACGATAATGATGATAATGATGATAATTATGATAATGATTATAATGATGATAGTGATGATAGTGGTGATAATGATGATATTCGAGATAATGATGATAATGATGATAATAATGATAATGATGATAATGATGATGATAATGAGGATGATAATGATTATGATAATGGTGATGATAATGATGATAATGATCGTAATGATGATAATGATGATGATGATGATAGTGATGATAGTGATGATAATGATGTTAGTGATGATAATAATGATTGTGATGATAGTGATGATAGTGATGATAGTGATGATAGTGATGATAATGATGATGGTAATGATGATAATGATGATAATGATGATAATGATGATAATAATGATACTGATGATAACGATGATAATGATGATAATGATGATAATGATGATAATGATGATAATGGTGATCACGATAATGATGATAATGATGATGATAATGATGACGATAATGATGATGATAATGGTGATAATGATGATAATGACGATAATGATGATAATGATGATAATGATGATAATGATGATATTGGAGATAATGATGATAATGATGATAATGATGATATTGGAGATAATGATGATAATGATGATAATGTTGATAATGATGATAATGATGATAATGATGATAATGATGATAACGATGATAATGATGATAATGATGATAATCATGATAATTATGATCATGATTATAATGACGATAATGATGATAATGATGATAATGATGACAATGATGATAATGATGATAATGATGATAATGCTGATAATGATGATAATGATGATAGTGATGATAATGATGATAATGATGATAATGATGATAATGATGATAATGATGATAGTGATGATAATGATGATATTCGAAATAATGATGATAATGATGATAATGATGATAATTATGATCATGATGACAATGATGATAATGATGATAATGATGATAATTATGATCATGATGATAATGATGATAATGGTGATAATGATGATAATGATGATAATGATGATAATGATGATAATGATGATAACGATGATAATGATGATAATGATGATAATGATGATAATGATGATAATGATGATAATGATGATAATGGTGATGATAATGATGATAATGGTGATGGTGATAATGATGATAATGCTGATAATGATGATAATGAGGATAATGGTGATAATGACGATAATGATGATAATGATGATAATGACGATAATGATGATAATGATGATAATGATGATAATGATGATATTGGAGATAATGATGATAATGATGATAATGATGATATTGGAGATAATGATGATAATGATGATAATGTTGATAACGATGATAATGATGATAATGATGATAATGATGATAATGATGATAGTGATGGTAATGATGACAATGATGATAGTGATGATAATGATGATATTCGAGATAATGATGACAATGATGATAATGATGATAATGATGATAATTATGATCATGATGATAATGATGATAATGGTGATAATGATGATAATGATGATAATGATGATAATGATGATAATGATGATAATGATGATAATGATGATAATGATGACAATGATGATAATGATTATAATGATGATAATGGTGATAATGATGATAATGCTGATAATGATGATAATGATGATAATGATGATAATGATGATAATTATGATCATGATGATAATGATGATAATGATGATAATTATGCTCATGATGATAATGATGATAATGATGATAGTGATGATAGTGGTGATAATGATGATATTCGAGATAATGATTATAATGATGATAATGATGATAATGATGATAATGTTGATAATGATGATGATAATGATGACGATAATGATGATGATAATGGTGATGATAATGATGATGATAATGATGATGATAATGATGATGATGATGATAATGATGATGATAATGATGATGATAATGATGATAATGATGATAATGATGATAATGATGATAGTGATGATAATGATGGTATTGCAGATAATGATGATAATGGTGATGATGATGATAATGAAGATGATAATGATGATGATAATGATGACGATAATGATGACGATGATGATGGTGATGATGATGATGATCATCATAATGACGATGATTATAGAGATGATGATGATAATGATGAAGATGATGATGATGGTGATAATGATGATGATAATGATAATGATGATAATGATGATGATAATTATGATAATGATGATAATGATGATAATGATGATAATGATAATAGTGATGATAATGATGATATTGGAGATAATGATAATGGTGATGATGATGATAATGATGATAATGATGATAATGATGATAATTATGATCATGATGATAATGATGATAATGATGATAATGATGATGATAATGATAATGATGATAATGATGATGATAATGATGATAATGATGATAGTGATGATAATGATGATATTGGAGATAATGATAATGGTGATGATGATGATAATGATGATAATGATGATAATGATGATAATGATGATAATGATGATAATGATGATAATTATGATCATGATGATAATGATGATAATGATGATAATGATGATAATCATGATAATGACGATAATGTTTATAATGATGATAACGGTGATAATGATGATAATAATGATACTGATGATAACGATGATAATGATGATAATGATGATAATGATGATAATGATGATAATGATGATAATGATGATAATGATGATATTGATGATAATGATGATAATGATGATAATGATCGTAATGATGATAATGATAATGGTGATAATGATGATAATGATGATGATGATGATAGTGATGATAGTGATGATAATGATGATAGTGATGATAATGATGATAATTATGATCATGATGATAATGATGATAATGATGATAATTATGATCATGATGATAATGATGATAATGATGATAGTGATGATAGTGGTGATAATGATGATATTCGAGATAATGATTATAATGATGATAATGATGATAATGATGATAATGATGATAATGATGATGATAATGATGACGATAATGATGATGATAATGGTGATGATAATGATGATGATAATGATGATGATAATGATGATGATAATGATGATGATGATGATAATGATGATGATAATGATGATAATGATGATAATGATGATAATGATGATAATGATGGTATTGGAGATAATGATGATAATGGTGATGATGATGATAATGAAGATGATAATGATGATGATAATGATGACGATAATGATGACGATGATGATGGTAATGATGATGATGATCATCATAATGACGATGATTATGGAGATGATGATGATAATGATGAAGATGATGATGATGGTGATAATGATGATGATAATGATAATGATGATAATGATGATGATAATTATGATAATGATGATAATGATGATAATGATGATAATGATGATAGTGATGATAATGATGATATTGGAGATAATGATAATGGTGATGATGATGATAATAGTGATGATGATGATAATGATGATGATAATGATGATGATGATGATAATGATGATAATGATGATAATGGTGATCATGATAATGATGATAATGATGATGATAATGATGACGATAATGTTGATGATAATGGTGATAATGGTGATAATGATGATAATGAGGAGAATGATGATAATGACGATAATGATGATAATGATGATAATGACGATAATGATGATAATGATGATAATGATGATAATGATGATATTGGAGATAATGATGATAATGATGACATTGATGATATTGGAGATAATGATGATAATGATGATAATGTTGATAATGATGGTAATGATGATAATGATGATAATGATGATAGTGATGGTAATGATGACAATGATGATAGTGATGATAATGATGATAGTGATGATAATGATGATTGTGATGATAATGATGATAATGATGATAATGATGACAATGATGATAATGATTATAATGATGATAATGGTGATAATGATGATAATGATTATAATGATGATAATGGTGATAATGATGATAATGATGATAATGGTGATGATAATGATTACATTGATGATGGTGATAATGATGATAATGCTGATAATGATGATAATGAGGATAATGATGATAATGACGATAATGATGATAATGATGATAATGACGATAATGATGATAATGATGATAATGATGATAATGATGATGATATTGATGATGATGATGATGATGATAGTGATGATGATAGTGATAATGATAGTGATGATAATGGTGATGATAATGATGATGATGATGATAATGATGATGGTAATGATGATGATAATGATGATGATAATGATGATAATGATGATAGTGGTGATAATGTTGATAATGATGATAATAATGATTATGATGATAATGATGATTATGATGATAATGCTGATAATGATGATAATGATGATAATGATGATGATAATGGTGATGATATTGATGATGATATTGATGATGATAATGATGATGATAATAATGTTGATAATGATGATGATAATGATGATGATAATGATGATGATAATGATGATAATGATGATAATGATGATAATGATGATAATGGTGATCATGATAATGATGATAATGATGATGATAATGATGACGATAATGATGATGATAATGGTGATAATGATGATAATGACGATAATGATGATAATGATGATAATGATGATATTGGAGATAATGATGATAATGATGATAATGATGATATTGGAGATAATGAAGATAATGATGATAATGTTGATAATGATGATAATGATGATAATGATGATAATGATGATAATGATGACAATGATGATAATTATGATAATTATGATAATGGTGATAATGGTGATAATGATGATAATGCTGATAAAGATGATAATGACGATAATGATGATAATGATGATAATTATGATAATGATTATAATGATGATAGTGATGATAATGATGATATTCGAGATAATGATGATAATGATGATGATAATGATGATGATAATGATTATGATAATGGTGATGATAATGATGATAATGACGATAATGATGATAATGATGATAATGACGATAATGATGATAATGATGATAATGATGATAATGATGACAATGATGATAATTATGATAATGGTGATAATGGTGATAATGATGATAATGCTGATAAAGATGATAATGACGATAATGATGATAATGATGATAATTATGATAATGATTATAATGATGATAGTGATGATAGTGGTGATAATGATGATATTCGAGATAATGATGATAATGATGATAATAATGATAATGATGATAATGATGATGATAATGATGATGATAATGATTATGATAATGGTGGTGATAATGATGATAATGATCGTAATGATGATAATGATAATGGTGATAATGATGATAATGATGATGATGATGATAGTGATGATAGTGATGATAATGATGATAGTGATGATAATAATGATTGTGATGATAGTGATGATAGTGATGATAGTGATGATAGTGGTGATAATGATGATGGTAATGATGATAATGATGATAATGATGATAATGATGATAATAATGATACTGATGATAACGATGATAATGATGATAATGATGATAATGATCATAATGATGATAATGATGATAATGATGATAATGATGATAATGATGATAATGATGATCATGATAATGATGATAATGATGATGATAATGATGACGATAATGTTGATGATAATGGTGATAATGGTGATAATGATGATAATGAGGAGAATGATGATAATGACGATAATGATGATAATGATGATAATGACGATAATGATGATAATGATGATAATGATGATAATGATGATATTGGAGATAATGATGATAATGATGACATTGATGATATTGGAGATAATGATGATAATGATGATAATGTTGATAATGATGATAATGATGATAATGATGATAATGATGATAGTGATGGTAATGATGACAATGATGATAGTGATGATAATGATGATAGTGATGATAATGATGATTGTGATGATAATGATGATAATGATGATAATGGTGATAATGATGATAATGATTATAATGATGATAATGGTGATAATGATGATAATGATGATAATGGTGATGATAATGATTACATTGATGATGGTGATAATGATGATAATGCTGATAATGATGATAATGAGGATAATGATGATAATGCTGATAATGATGATAATGAGGATAATGATGATAATGACGATAATGATGATAATGATGATAATGACGATAATGATGATAATGATGATAATGATGATAATGATGATAATGATGATATTGGAGATAATGATGATAATGATGATAATGACGATAATGATGATAATGATGATAATGATGATAATGATGATATTGGAGATAATGATGATAATGATGATAATGATGATATTGGAGATAATGATGATAATGTTGATAATGATGATAATGACGATAATGATGATAATGATGATAATGATGATAATGACGATAATGATGATAATGATGATAATGATGATAATGATGATATTGGAGATAATGATGATAATGATGATAATGATGATATTGGAGATAATGATGATATTGATGATAATAATGATGATAATGATGATGATAGTGATGATGATGATGATGATGATAGTGATGATGATAGTGATAATGATAGTAATAATGATAGTGGTAATGATGTTGATGGTGATAGTGATGATGATAATGATGATGATAGTGATGATGATAGTGATGATGATAGTGATGATGATAGTGATGATAATGGTGATGATAATAATGATGATGATAGTGATGATGATAGTGATGACGATAGTGATGATAATGGTGATGATAATGATGATGATGATGATAATGATGATGGTAATGATGATGATAATGATGATGATAATGATGATAATGATGATAGTGGTGATAATGTTGATAATGATGATAATAATGATTATGATGATAATGATGATTATGATGATAATGATGATAATGATGATAATGATGATAATAATGATAATGATGATAATGATGATAATGATGATAATGGTGATGATAATGATTACATTGATGATGGTGATAATGATGATAATGCTGATAATGATGATAATGATGATAATGATGATAACGATGATAATGATGATAATGATGATAATAATGATAATGATGATAATGATGATAATGATGATAATGGTGATGATAATGATTACATTGATGATGGTGATAATGATGATAATGCTGATAATGATGATAATGAGGATAATGAGGATAATGACGATAATGATGATAATGATGATAATGACGATAATGATGATAATGATGATAATGATGATAATGATGATATTGGAGATAATGATGATAATGATGATAATGATGATATTGGAGATAATGATGATAATGATGATAATGTTGATAATGATGATAATGATGATAACGATGATAATGATGATAGTGATGGTAATGATGACAATGATGATAGTGATGATAATGATGATATTGGAGATAATGATGATAATGGTGATGATGATGATAATGAAGATGATAATGATGATGATAGTGATGACGATAATGATGACGATGATGATGGTGATGATGATGATGATCATCATAATGACGATGATTATGGAGATGATGATGATAATGATGAAGATGATTATGATGGTGATAATGATGATGATAATGATAATGATGATAATGATGATGATAATTATGATAATGATGATAATGATGATAATGATGATAATGATGATAGTGATGATAATAATGATTGTGATGATAGTGATGATAGTGATGATAGTGATGATAGTGATGATAATGATGATGGTAATGATGATAATGATGATAATGATGATAATGATGATAATAATGATACTGATGATAACGATGATAATGATGATAATGATGATAATGATGATAATGGTGATTATGATAATGATGATAATGATGATGATAATGATGACGATAATGATGATGATAATGATGATAATGATGATAATGACGATAATGATGATAATGATGATAATGATGATAATGATGATAATGATGATAATGATGATAATGATGATAATGATGATATTGGAGATAATGATGATATTGGAGATAATGATGATAATGATGATAATGTTGATAATGATGATAATCACGATAATGATGATAATGATGATAATGATGATAATGACGATAATGATGATAATGATGATAATGATGATAACGATGATATTGGAGATAATGATGATAATGATGATAATGATGATATTGGAGATAATGATGATATTGATGATAATAATGATGATAATGATGATGATAGTGATGATGATGATGATGATGATAGTGATGATGATAGTGATAATGATAGTAATAATGATAGTCGTAATGATGTTGATGGTGATAGTGATGATGATAATGATGATGATAGTGATGATGATAGTGATGATGATAGTGATGATAATGGTGATGATAATAATGATGATGATAGTGATGATGATAGTGATGACGATAGTGATGATAATGATGATGATGATGATGATAATGATGATGATAATGATGATAATGATGATATTGGAGATAATGATGATAATGATGATAATGTTGATAATGATGACAATGATGATAATGATGATAATGATGATAGTGATTGTAATGATGACAATGATGATAGTGATGATAATGATGATAGTGATGATAATGATGATTGTGATGATAATGATGATAATGATAATAATGATGACAATGATGATAATGATTATAATGATGATAATGGTGATAATGATGATAATGCTGATAATGATGATAATGATGATAATGATGATAATGATGATAATTATGATCATGATGATAATGATAATAATGATGATAGTGATGATAATGATGATATTCGAAATAATGATGATAATGATGATAATGATGATAATGATGATAATGATGATAATTATGATCATGATGCTAATGATGATAATGATGATAATGATGATAATGATGATAATTGTGATCATGATGCTAATGATGATAATGATGATAATGATGATAATGATGATGATAATGGTGATGATATTGATGATGATAATGATGATGATAATGATGTTGATAATGATGATGATAATGATGATGATAATGATGATGATAATGATGATGATAATGATGATGATAATGATGATGATAATGATGATAATGATGATAATAATGATACTGATGATAACGATGATAATAATGAAAATGATGATAATGATGATAATGATGATAATGATGATAATGATGATAGTGATGATAATGATGATATTCGAAATAATGATGACAATGATGATAATGATGATAATGATGATAATTATGATCATGATGATAATGATGATAATGGTGATAATGATGATAATGATGATGATAATGATGATAATGATGATGATATTGATGATGATGATGATGATGATAGTGATGATGATAATGATTGTGATGATAGTGATGATAGTGATGATAGTGATGATAGTGATGATAATGATGATGGTAATGATGATAATGATGATAATGATGATAATGATAATAATAATGATACTGATGATAACGATGATAATGATGATAATGATGATAATGATCATAATGATGATAATGATGATAATGATGATAATGATGATAATGATGATAATGATGATAATGGTGATTGTGATGATAGTGATGATAGTGATGATAGTGATGATAGTGATGATAATGATGATGGTAATGATGATAATGATGATAATGATGATAATGATAATAATAATGATACTGATGATAACGATGATAATGATGATAATGATGATAATGATCATAATGATGATAATGATGATAATGATGATAATGATGATAATGATGATAATGATGACAATGATGATAATTATGATAATGATGATAATGGTGATAATGATGATAATGCTGATAAAGATGATAATGACGATAATGATGATAATGATGATAATTATGATAATGATTATAATGATGATAGTGATGATAGTGGTGATAATGATGATATTCGAGATAATGATGATAATGATGATAATGATGATAATGATGATAATGATGATAATGATAGTATTGGAGATAATGATGATAATGGTGATGATGATGATAATGAAGATGATAATGATGATGATAATGATGACGATAATGATGACGATGATGATGGTGATGATGATGATGATCATCATAATGACGATGATTATGGAGATGATGATGATAATGATGAAGATGATGATGATGGTGATAATGATGATGATAATGATAATGATGATAATGATGATGATAATTATGATAATGATGATAATGATGATAATGATGATAATGATGATAGTGATGATAATGATGATATTGGAGATAATGATAATGGTGATGATGATGATAATAGTGATGATGATGATAATGATGATGATAATGATGATGATGATGATAATGATGATGATAATGATGATACTGATGATAACGATGATAATGATGATAATGATGATAATGATGATAATGATGATAATGATGATAATGGTGATCATGATAATGATGATAATGATGATGATAATGATGACGATAATGATGATGATAATGGTGATAATGATGATAATGATGACAATGATGTTAATTATGATAATCATCACAATGATGATAATGATGATAATCATCATAATGATGATAATGATGATAATGATGACAATGATGATAATGATGACAATGATGATAATGATGATAATGGTGATAATTATGATCATGATGATAATGATGATAATGTTGATAATAATGATAATGATGATAATGGTGATAATGATGATAATGATGATAATGATGATAATGATGATAATGATGACAATGATGATAATTATGATAATGATGATAATGGTGATAATGACGATAATGCTGATAAAGATGATAATGACGATAATGATGATAATGATGATAATTATGATAATGATTATAATGATGATAGTGATGATAGTGGTGATAATGATGATATTCGAGATAATGATGATAATGATGATAATAATGATAATGATGATAATGATGATGATAATGAGGATGATAATGATTATGATAATGGTGATGATAATGATGATAATGATCGTAATGATGATAATGATGATGATGATGATAGTGATGATAGTGATGATAATGATGTTAGTGATGATAATAATGATTGTGATGATAGTGATGATAGTGATGATAGTGATGATAGTGATGATAATGATGATGGTAATGATGATAATGATGATAATGATGATAATGATGATAATAATGATACTGATGATAACGATGATAATGATGATAATGATGATAATGATGATAATGATGATAATGGTGATCACGATAATGATGATAATGATGATGATAATGATGACGATAATGATGATGATAATGGTGATAATGATGATAATGGCGATAATGATGATAATGATGATAATGATGATAATGATGATATTGGAGATAATGATGATAATGATGATAATGATGATATTGGAGATAATGATGATAATGATGATAATGTTGATAATGATGATAATGATGATAATGATGATAATGATGATAACGATGATAATGATGATAATGATGATAATCATGATAATTATGATCATGATTATAATGACGATAATGATGATAATGATGATAATGATGACAATGATGATAATGATGATAATGATGATAATGCTGATAATGATGATAATGATGATAGTGATGATAATGATGATAATGATGATAATGATGATAATGATGATAATGATGATAGTGATGATAATGATGATATTCGAAATAATGATGATAATGATGATAATGATGATAATTATGATCATGATGACAATGATGATAATGATGATAATGATGATAATTATGATCATGATGATAATGATGATAATGGTGATAATGATGATAATGATGATAATGATGATAATGATGATAATGATGATAACGATGATAATGATGATAATGATGATAATGATGATAATGATGATAATGATGATAATGATGATAATGGTGATGATAATGATGATAATGGTGATGGTGATAATGATGATAATGCTGATAATGATGATAATGAGGATAATGGTGATAATGACGATAATGATGATAATGATGATAATGACGATAATGATGATAATGATGATAATGATGATAATGATGATATTGGAGATAATGATGATAATGATGATAATGATGATATTGGAGATAATGATGATAATGATGATAATGTTGATAACGATGATAATGATGATAATGATGATAATGATGATAATGATGATAGTGATGGTAATGATGACAATGATGATAGTGATGATAATGATGATATTCGAGATAATGATGACAATGATGATAATGATGATAATGATGATAATTATGATCATGATGATAATGATGATAATGGTGATAATGATGATAATGATGATAATGATGATAATGATGATAATGATGATAATGATGATAATGATGATAATGATGACAATGATGATAATGATTATAATGATGATAATGGTGATAATGATGATAATGCTGATAATGATGATAATGATGATAATGATGATAATGATGATAATTATGATCATGATGATAATGATGATAATGATGATAATTATGCTCATGATGATAATGATGATAATGATGATAGTGATGATAGTGGTGATAATGATGATATTCGAGATAATGATTATAATGATGATAATGATGATAATGATGATAATGTTGATAATGATGATGATAATGATGACGATAATGATGATGATAATGGTGATGATAATGATGATGATAATGATGATGATAATGATGATGATGATGATAATGATGATGATAATGATGATGATAATGATGATAATGATGATAATGATGATAATGATGATAGTGATGATAATGATGGTATTGCAGATAATGATGATAATGGTGATGATGATGATAATGAAGATGATAATGATGATGATAATGATGACGATAATGATGACGATGATGATGGTGATGATGATGATGATCATCATAATGACGATGATTATAGAGATGATGATGATAATGATGAAGATGATGATGATGGTGATAATGATGATGATAATGATAATGATGATAATGATGATGATAATTATGATAATGATGATAATGATGATAATGATGATAATGATAATAGTGATGATAATGATGATATTGGAGATAATGATAATGGTGATGATGATGATAATGATGATAATGATGATAATGATGATAATTATGATCATGATGATAATGATGATAATGATGATAATGATGATGATAATGATAATGATGATAATGATGATGATAATGATGATAATGATGATAGTGATGATAATGATGATATTGGAGATAATGATAATGGTGATGATGATGATAATGATGATAATGATGATAATGATGATAATGATGATAATGATGATAATGATGATAATTATGATCATGATGATAATGATGATAATGATGATAATGATGATAATCATGATAATGACGATAATGTTTATAATGATGATAACGGTGATAATGATGATAATAATGATACTGATGATAACGATGATAATGATGATAATGATGATAATGATGATAATGATGATAATGATGATAATGATGATAATGATGATATTGATGATAATGATGATAATGATGATAATGATCGTAATGATGATAATGATAATGGTGATAATGATGATAATGATGATGATGATGATAGTGATGATAGTGATGATAATGATGATAGTGATGATAATGATGATAATTATGATCATGATGATAATGATGATAATGATGATAATTATGATCATGATGATAATGATGATAATGATGATAGTGATGATAGTGGTGATAATGATGATATTCGAGATAATGATTATAATGATGATAATGATGATAATGATGATAATGATGATAATGATGATGATAATGATGACGATAATGATGATGATAATGGTGATGATAATGATGATGATAATGATGATGATAATGATGATGATAATGATGATGATGATGATAATGATGATGATAATGATGATAATGATGATAATGATGATAATGATGATAATGATGGTATTGGAGATAATGATGATAATGGTGATGATGATGATAATGAAGATGATAATGATGATGATAATGATGACGATAATGATGATGATAATGGTGATGATAATGATGATGATAATGATGATGATAATGATGATAATGATGATAATGATGATAATGATGATAATGATGATAATGATGATAATGATGATGATAATGATGATAATGATGATGATATTGATGATGATGATGATGATGATGATAATGATGATGATAATGATAATGATGATAATGATGATGATAATTATGATAATGATGATAATGATGATAATGATGATAATTATGATAGTGATGATATTGATGATATTGGAGATAATGATAATGGTGATGATGATGATAATAGTGATGATGATGATAATGATGATGATAATGATGATGATGATGATGATAATGATGATGATAATGATGATAATGATGATAATGATGATAATGATGATAATGATGATAATGATGATAATGATGATGATAATGATGATAATGATGATGATATTGATGATGATGATGATGATGATAGTGATGATGATAGTGATAATGATAGTGATGATAATGGTGATGATAATGATGATGATAATGATGATGATAATGATGATAATAATGATACTGATGATAACGATAATAATGATGATAATGATGATAATGATGATAATCATGACAATGATGATAATGATGATAATGATGATAATTATGATCATGATGATAATGATGATAATGTTGATAATAATGATAATGATAATAATGTTGATAATGATGATCATGATGATAATGATGATAATGATGATAGTGATGATAGTGATGATAATGATGATGATAATGATGATGATAATGATGATGATAATGATGATGATAATGATGATAATAATGATACTGATGATAACGATAATAATGATGATAATGATGATAATGATGATAATCATGACAACCATGATAATGATGATAATGATGATAATTATGATCATGATGATAATGATGATAATGTTGATAATGATAATGATAATAATGGTGATAATGATGATAATGATGATAATGATGATAATGATGATAATGATGATAATGATGACAATGATGTTAATTATGATAATCATCACAATGATGATAATGATGATACTCATCATAATGATGATAATGATGATAATGATGACAATGATGATAATGATGATAATGGTGATAATTATGATCATGATGATAATGATGATAATGTTGATAATAATGATAATGATGATAATGGTGATAATGATGATAATGATGATAATGATGATAATGATGATAATGATGATAATGATGACAATGATGATAATTATGATAATGATGATAATGGTGATAATGATGATAATGCTGATAAAGATGATAATGACGATAATGATGATAATGATGATAATTATGATAATGATTATAATGATGATAGTGATGATAGTGGTGATAATGATGATATTCGAGATAATGATGATAATGATGATAATGATGATAATGATGATAATGATGATAATGATGGTATTGGAGATAATGATGATAATGGTGATGATGATGATAATGAAGATGATAATGATGATGATAATGATGACGATAATGATGACGATGATGATGGTGATGATGATGATGATCATCATAATGACGATGATTATGGAGATGATGATGATAATGATGAAGATGATGATGATGGTGATAATGATGATGATAATGATAATGATGATAATGATGATGATAATTATGATAATGATGATAATGATGATAATGATGATAATGATGATAGTGATGATAATGATGATATTGGAGATAATGATAATGGTGATGATGATGATAATAGTGATGATGATGATAATGATGATGATAATGATGATGATGATGATAATGATGATGATAATGATGATACTGATGATAACGATGATAATGATGATAATGATGATAATGATGATAATGATGATAATGATGATAATGGTGATCATGATAATGATGATAATGATGATGATAATGATGACGATAATGATGATGATAATGGTGATAATGATGATAATGATGACAATGATGTTAATTATGATAATCATCACAATGATGATAATGATGATAATCATCATAATGATGATAATGATGATAATGATGACAATGATGATAATGATGACAATGATGATAATGATGATAATGGTGATAATTATGATCATGATGATAATGATGATAATGTTGATAATAATGATAATGATGATAATGGTGATAATGATGATAATGATGATAATGATGATAATGATGATAATGATGACAATGATGATAATTATGATAATGATGATAATGGTGATAATGACGATAATGCTGATAAAGATGATAATGACGATAATGATGATAATGATGATAATTATGATAATGATTATAATGATGATAGTGATGATAGTGGTGATAATGATGATATTCGAGATAATGATGATAATGATGATAATGATGATAATGATGATAATGATGATAATGATGATGATAATGATGACGATAATGATGATGATAATGGTGATGATAATGATGATGATAATGATGATGATAATGATGATGATAATGATGATGATGATGATAATGATGATGATAATGATGATAATGATGATAATGATGATAATGATGATAATGATGATAATTATGCTCATGATGATAATGATGATAATGATGATAGTGATGATAGTGGTGATAATGATGATAATGATGATAATGATGATAATGATGATAATGATGATATTGATGATAATGATGATAATGATGATAATGATCGTAATGATGATAATGATAATGGTGATAATGATGATAATGATGATAGTGATGATAATGATGATATTGGAGATAATGATAATGGTGATGATGATGATAATAGTGATGATGATGATAATGATGATGATAATGATGATAATAATGATACTGATGATAACGATAATAATGATGATAATGATGATAATGATGATAATCATGACAATGATGATAATGATGATAATGGTGATAATTATGATCATGATGATAATGATGATAATGTTGATAATAATGATAATGATGATAATGGTGATAACGATGATAATGATGATAATGATGATAATGATGATAATGATGATAATGGTGATCACGATAATGATGATAATGATGATGATAATGATGACGATAATGATGATGATAATGGTGATAATGATGATAATGACGATAATGATGATAATGATGATAATGATGATAATGATGATATTGGAGATAATGATGATAATGATGATAATGATGATATTGGAGATAATGATGATAATGATGATAATGTTGATAATGATGATAATGATGATAATGATGATAATGATGATAACGATGATAATGATGATAATGATGATAATCATGATAATTATGATCATGATTATAATGACGATAATGATGATAATGATGATAATGATGACAATGATGATAATGATGATAATGATGATAATGCTGATAATGATGATAATGATGATAGTGATGATAATGATGATAATGATGATAATGATGATAATGATGATAATGATGATAGTGATGATAATGATGATATTCGAAATAATGATGATAATGATGATAATGATGATAATTATGATCATGATGACAATGATGATAATGATGATAATGATGATAATTATGATCATGATGATAATGATGATAATGGTGATAATGATGATAATGATGATAATGATGATAATGATGATAATGATGATAACGATGATAATGATGATAATGATGATAATGATGATAATGATGATAATGATGATAATGATGATAATGGTGATGATAATGATGATAATGGTGATGGTGATAATGATGATAATGCTGATAATGATGATAATGAGGATAATGGTGATAATGACGATAATGATGATAATGATGATAATGACGATAATGATGATAATGATGATAATGATGATAATGATGATATTGGAGATAATGATGATAATGATGATAATGATGATATTGGAGATAATGATGATAATGATGATAATGTTGATAACGATGATAATGATGATAATGATGATAATGATGATAATGATGATAGTGATGGTAATGATGACAATGATGATAGTGATGATAATGATGATATTCGAGATAATGATGACAATGATGATAATGATGATAATGATGATAATTATGATCATGATGATAATGATGATAATGGTGATAATGATGATAATGATGATAATGATGATAATGATGATAATGATGATAATGATGATAATGATGATAATGATGACAATGATGATAATGATTATAATGATGATAATGGTGATAATGATGATAATGCTGATAATGATGATAATGATGATAATGATGATAATGATGATAATTATGATCATGATGATAATGATGATAATGATGATAATTATGCTCATGATGATAATGATGATAATGATGATAGTGATGATAGTGGTGATAATGATGATATTCGAGATAATGATTATAATGATGATAATGATGATAATGATGATAATGTTGATAATGATGATGATAATGATGACGATAATGATGATGATAATGGTGATGATAATGATGATGATAATGATGATGATAATGATGATGATGATGATAATGATGATGATAATGATGATGATAATGATGATAATGATGATAATGATGATAATGATGATAGTGATGATAATGATGGTATTGCAGATAATGATGATAATGGTGATGATGATGATAATGAAGATGATAATGATGATGATAATGATGACGATAATGATGACGATGATGATGGTGATGATGATGATGATCATCATAATGACGATGATTATAGAGATGATGATGATAATGATGAAGATGATGATGATGGTGATAATGATGATGATAATGATAATGATGATAATGATGATGATAATTATGATAATGATGATAATGATGATAATGATGATAATGATAATAGTGATGATAATGATGATATTGGAGATAATGATAATGGTGATGATGATGATAATGATGATAATGATGATAATGATGATAATTATGATCATGATGATAATGATGATAATGATGATAATGATGATGATAATGATAATGATGATAATGATGATGATAATGATGATAATGATGATAGTGATGATAATGATGATATTGGAGATAATGATAATGGTGATGATGATGATAATGATGATAATGATGATAATGATGATAATGATGATAATGATGATAATGATGATAATTATGATCATGATGATAATGATGATAATGATGATAATGATGATAATCATGATAATGACGATAATGTTTATAATGATGATAACGGTGATAATGATGATAATAATGATACTGATGATAACGATGATAATGATGATAATGATGATAATGATGATAATGATGATAATGATGATAATGATGATAATGATGATATTGATGATAATGATGATAATGATGATAATGATCGTAATGATGATAATGATAATGGTGATAATGATGATAATGATGATGATGATGATAGTGATGATAGTGATGATAATGATGATAGTGATGATAATGATGATAATTATGATCATGATGATAATGATGATAATGATGATAATTATGATCATGATGATAATGATGATAATGATGATAGTGATGATAGTGGTGATAATGATGATATTCGAGATAATGATTATAATGATGATAATGATGATAATGATGATAATGATGATAATGATGATGATAATGATGACGATAATGATGATGATAATGGTGATGATAATGATGATGATAATGATGATGATAATGATGATGATAATGATGATGATGATGATAATGATGATGATAATGATGATAATGATGATAATGATGATAATGATGATAATGATGGTATTGGAGATAATGATGATAATGGTGATGATGATGATAATGAAGATGATAATGATGATGATAATGATGACGATAATGATGACGATGATGATGGTAATGATGATGATGATCATCATAATGACGATGATTATGGAGATGATGATGATAATGATGAAGATGATGATGATGGTGATAATGATGATGATAATGATAATGATGATAATGATGATGATAATTATGATAATGATGATAATGATGATAATGATGATAATGATGATAGTGATGATAATGATGATATTGGAGATAATGATAATGGTGATGATGATGATAATAGTGATGATGATGATAATGATGATGATAATGATGATGATGATGATAATGATGATAATGATGATAATGGTGATCATGATAATGATGATAATGATGATGATAATGATGACGATAATGTTGATGATAATGGTGATAATGGTGATAATGATGATAATGAGGAGAATGATGATAATGACGATAATGATGATAATGATGATAATGACGATAATGATGATAATGATGATAATGATGATAATGATGATATTGGAGATAATGATGATAATGATGACATTGATGATATTGGAGATAATGATGATAATGATGATAATGTTGATAATGATGGTAATGATGATAATGATGATAATGATGATAGTGATGGTAATGATGACAATGATGATAGTGATGATAATGATGATAGTGATGATAATGATGATTGTGATGATAATGATGATAATGATGATAATGATGACAATGATGATAATGATTATAATGATGATAATGGTGATAATGATGATAATGATTATAATGATGATAATGGTGATAATGATGATAATGATGATAATGGTGATGATAATGATTACATTGATGATGGTGATAATGATGATAATGCTGATAATGATGATAATGAGGATAATGATGATAATGACGATAATGATGATAATGATGATAATGACGATAATGATGATAATGATGATAATGATGATAATGATGATAATGATGATAATGATGATGATAATGATGATAATGATGATGATATTGATGATGATGATGATGATGATAGTGATGATGATAGTGATAATGATAGTGATGATAATGGTGATGATAATGATGATGATGATGATAATGATGATGGTAATGATGATGATAATGATGATGATAATGATGATAATGATGATAGTGGTGATAATGTTGATAATGATGATAATAATGATTATGATGATAATGATGATTATGATGATAATGCTGATAATGATGATAATGATGATAATGATGATGATAATGGTGATGATATTGATGATGATATTGATGATGATAATGATGATGATAATAATGTTGATAATGATGATGATAATGATGATGATAATGATGATGATAATGATGATAATGATGATAATGATGATAATGATGATAATGGTGATCATGATAATGATGATAATGATGATGATAATGATGACGATAATGATGATGATAATGGTGATAATGATGATAATGACGATAATGATGATAATGATGATAATGATGATATTGGAGATAATGATGATAATGATGATAATGATGATATTGGAGATAATGAAGATAATGATGATAATGTTGATAATGATGATAATGATGATAATGATGATAATGATGATAATGATGACAATGATGATAATTATGATAATTATGATAATGGTGATAATGGTGATAATGATGATAATGCTGATAAAGATGATAATGACGATAATGATGATAATGATGATAATTATGATAATGATTATAATGATGATAGTGATGATAATGATGATATTCGAGATAATGATGATAATGATGATGATAATGATGATGATAATGATTATGATAATGGTGATGATAATGATGATAATGACGATAATGATGATAATGATGATAATGACGATAATGATGATAATGATGATAATGATGATAATGATGACAATGATGATAATTATGATAATGGTGATAATGGTGATAATGATGATAATGCTGATAAAGATGATAATGACGATAATGATGATAATGATGATAATTATGATAATGATTATAATGATGATAGTGATGATAGTGGTGATAATGATGATATTCGAGATAATGATGATAATGATGATAATAATGATAATGATGATAATGATGATGATAATGATGATGATAATGATTATGATAATGGTGGTGATAATGATGATAATGATCGTAATGATGATAATGATAATGGTGATAATGATGATAATGATGATGATGATGATAGTGATGATAGTGATGATAATGATGATAGTGATGATAATAATGATTGTGATGATAGTGATGATAGTGATGATAGTGATGATAGTGGTGATAATGATGATGGTAATGATGATAATGATGATAATGATGATAATGATGATAATAATGATACTGATGATAACGATGATAATGATGATAATGATGATAATGATCATAATGATGATAATGATGATAATGATGATAATGATGATAATGATGATAATGATGATCATGATAATGATGATAATGATGATGATAATGATGACGATAATGTTGATGATAATGGTGATAATGGTGATAATGATGATAATGAGGAGAATGATGATAATGACGATAATGATGATAATGATGATAATGACGATAATGATGATAATGATGATAATGATGATAATGATGATATTGGAGATAATGATGATAATGATGACATTGATGATATTGGAGATAATGATGATAATGATGATAATGTTGATAATGATGATAATGATGATAATGATGATAATGATGATAGTGATGGTAATGATGACAATGATGATAGTGATGATAATGATGATAGTGATGATAATGATGATTGTGATGATAATGATGATAATGATGATAATGGTGATAATGATGATAATGATTATAATGATGATAATGGTGATAATGATGATAATGATGATAATGGTGATGATAATGATTACATTGATGATGGTGATAATGATGATAATGCTGATAATGATGATAATGAGGATAATGATGATAATGCTGATAATGATGATAATGAGGATAATGATGATAATGACGATAATGATGATAATGATGATAATGACGATAATGATGATAATGATGATAATGATGATAATGATGATAATGATGATATTGGAGATAATGATGATAATGATGATAATGACGATAATGATGATAATGATGATAATGATGATAATGATGATATTGGAGATAATGATGATAATGATGATAATGATGATATTGGAGATAATGATGATAATGTTGATAATGATGATAATGACGATAATGATGATAATGATGATAATGATGATAATGACGATAATGATGATAATGATGATAATGATGATAATGATGATATTGGAGATAATGATGATAATGATGATAATGATGATATTGGAGATAATGATGATATTGATGATAATAATGATGATAATGATGATGATAGTGATGATGATGATGATGATGATAGTGATGATGATAGTGATAATGATAGTAATAATGATAGTGGTAATGATGTTGATGGTGATAGTGATGATGATAATGATGATGATAGTGATGATGATAGTGATGATGATAGTGATGATGATAGTGATGATAATGGTGATGATAATAATGATGATGATAGTGATGATGATAGTGATGACGATAGTGATGATAATGGTGATGATAATGATGATGATGATGATAATGATGATGGTAATGATGATGATAATGATGATGATAATGATGATAATGATGATAGTGGTGATAATGTTGATAATGATGATAATAATGATTATGATGATAATGATGATTATGATGATAATGATGATAATGATGATAATGATGATAATAATGATAATGATGATAATGATGATAATGATGATAATGGTGATGATAATGATTACATTGATGATGGTGATAATGATGATAATGCTGATAATGATGATAATGATGATAATGATGATAACGATGATAATGATGATAATGATGATAATAATGATAATGATGATAATGATGATAATGATGATAATGGTGATGATAATGATTACATTGATGATGGTGATAATGATGATAATGCTGATAATGATGATAATGAGGATAATGAGGATAATGACGATAATGATGATAATGATGATAATGACGATAATGATGATAATGATGATAATGATGATAATGATGATATTGGAGATAATGATGATAATGATGATAATGATGATATTGGAGATAATGATGATAATGATGATAATGTTGATAATGATGATAATGATGATAACGATGATAATGATGATAGTGATGGTAATGATGACAATGATGATAGTGATGATAATGATGATATTGGAGATAATGATGATAATGGTGATGATGATGATAATGAAGATGATAATGATGATGATAGTGATGACGATAATGATGACGATGATGATGGTGATGATGATGATGATCATCATAATGACGATGATTATGGAGATGATGATGATAATGATGAAGATGATTATGATGGTGATAATGATGATGATAATGATAATGATGATAATGATGATGATAATTATGATAATGATGATAATGATGATAATGATGATAATGATGATAGTGATGATAATAATGATTGTGATGATAGTGATGATAGTGATGATAGTGATGATAGTGATGATAATGATGATGGTAATGATGATAATGATGATAATGATGATAATGATGATAATAATGATACTGATGATAACGATGATAATGATGATAATGATGATAATGATGATAATGGTGATTATGATAATGATGATAATGATGATGATAATGATGACGATAATGATGATGATAATGATGATAATGATGATAATGACGATAATGATGATAATGATGATAATGATGATAATGATGATAATGATGATAATGATGATAATGATGATAATGATGATATTGGAGATAATGATGATATTGGAGATAATGATGATAATGATGATAATGTTGATAATGATGATAATGACGATAATGATGATAATGATGATAATGATGATAATGACGATAATGATGATAATGATGATAATGATGATAATGATGATATTGGAGATAATGATGATAATGATGATAATGATGATATTGGAGATAATGATGATATTGATGATAATAATGATGATAATGATGATGATAGTGATGATGATGATGATGATGATAGTGATGATGATAGTGATAATGATAGTAATAATGATAGTCGTAATGATGTTGATGGTGATAGTGATGATGATAATGATGATGATAGTGATGATGATAGTGATGATGATAGTGATGATAATGGTGATGATAATAATGATGATGATAGTGATGATGATAGTGATGACGATAGTGATGATAATGATGATGATGATGATGATAATGATGATGATAATGATGATAATGATGATATTGGAGATAATGATGATAATGATGATAATGTTGATAATGATGACAATGATGATAATGATGATAATGATGATAGTGATTGTAATGATGACAATGATGATAGTGATGATAATGATGATAGTGATGATAATGATGATTGTGATGATAATGATGATAATGATAATAATGATGACAATGATGATAATGATTATAATGATGATAATGGTGATAATGATGATAATGCTGATAATGATGATAATGATGATAATGATGATAATGATGATAATTATGATCATGATGATAATGATAATAATGATGATAGTGATGATAATGATGATATTCGAAATAATGATGATAATGATGATAATGATGATAATGATGATAATGATGATAATTATGATCATGATGCTAATGATGATAATGATGATAATGATGATAATGATGATAATTGTGATCATGATGCTAATGATGATAATGATGATAATGATGATAATGATGATGATAATGGTGATGATATTGATGATGATAATGATGATGATAATGATGTTGATAATGATGATGATAATGATGATGATAATGATGATGATAATGATGATGATAATGATGATGATAATGATGATGATAATGATGATAATGATGATAATAATGATACTGATGATAACGATGATAATAATGAAAATGATGATAATGATGATAATGATGATAATGATGATAATGATGATAGTGATGATAATGATGATATTCGAAATAATGATGACAATGATGATAATGATGATAATGATGATAATTATGATCATGATGATAATGATGATAATGGTGATAATGATGATAATGATGATGATAATGATGATAATGATGATGATATTGATGATGATGATGATGATGATAGTGATGATGATAGTGATAATGATAGTAATAATGATAGTGGTAATGATATTGATGGTGATAGTGATGATGATAATGATGATGATAGTGATGATGATAGTGATGATGATAGTGATGATGATAGTGATGATAATGGTGATGATAATAATGATGATGATAGTGATGATGATAGTGATGACGATAGTGATGATAATGGTGATGATAATGATGATGATGATGATAATGATGATGGTAATGATGATGATAATGATGATGATAATGATGATAATGATGATAGTGGTGATAATGTTGATAATGATGTTAATAATGATTATGATGATAATGATGATTATGATGATAATGCTGATAATGATGATAATGATGATAATGATGATGATAATGGTGATGATATTGATGATGATAATGATGATGATAATAATGTTGATAATGATGATGATAATGATGATGATAATGATGATGATAATGATGATGATAATGATGATAATGATGATAATAATGATACTGATGATAACGATGATAATGATGAAAATGATGTTAAATATGATAATGATGATAATGATGATAATGATGATAGTGATGATAATGATGATATTCGAAATAATGATGACAATGATGATAATGATGATAATGATGATAATTATGATCATGATGATAATGATGATAATGATGATAATGATGATAATGATGATAATGATGATAATGATGATAATGATGATAATGATGATAATGATGATAATGATGTTAATGGTGATAATGATGATAATGATGATAATGATGATAATGATGATAATGATGATAATGATGATATTGGAGATAATGATGATAATGATGATATTGATGATAGTGATGGTAATGATGACAATGATGATAGTGATGATAATGATGATAGTGATGATAATGATGATTGTGATGATAATGATGATAATGATGATAATGGTGACAATGATGATAATGATTATAATGATGATAATGGTGATAATGATGATAATGCTGATAATGGTGATAATGATGATAATGATGATAATGATGATAATGATGATAATGATGATAATTGTGATCATGATGATAATGATGATAATGATGATAATTATGATCATGATGATAATGATGATAATGATGATAGTGATGATAGTGGTGATAATGATGATATTCGAGATAATGATTATAATGATGATAATGATGATAATGATGATAATGATGATGATGATTATAATAATGATACTGATGATAACGATGATAATGATGATAATGGTGATAATGATGATAATGATCATAATGATCATAATGATAATGGTGATAATGATGATGATGATTATGATGATGATAGTGATGATAGTGATGATAATGATGATAGTGATGATAATGATGATAGTGATGATAATAATGATTGTGATGATAACGATGATAATGATGATAATGATGATAATGATGATAATGATGATAATGATGATAATGATGATAATGATGATAATGATGATAATGATGATAATGCTGATAATGATGATAATGATGATAGTGATGATAATGATGATAATGATGATAATGATGATAATGATGATAATGATGATATTGGAGATAATGATGATAATGATGATAATGATGATATTGGAGATAATGATGATAATGATGATAATGTTGATAATGATGATAATGACGATAATGATGATAATGATGATAATGAGGATAATGACGATAATGATGATAATGATGATAATGATGATAATGATGATATTGGAGATAATGATGATAATGATGATAATGATGATATTGGAGATAATGATGATATTGATGATAATAATGATGATAATGATGATGATAGTGATGATGATGATGATGATGATAGTGATGATGATAGTGATAATGATAGTAATAATGATAGTGGTAATGATGTTGATGGTGATAGTGATGATGATAATGATGATGATAGTGATGATGATTGTGATGATGATAGTGATGATGATAGTGATGATAATGGTGATGATAATAATGATGATGATAGTGATGATGATAGTGATGACGATAGTGATGATAATGGTGATGATAATGATGATGATGATGATAATGATGATAATGATGATAATTATGATCATGATGATAATGGTGATAATGGTGATAATGATGATAATGATGATAATGATGATAATGATGATAATGATGATAATGATGATAATGATGATAATGATGATAATGATGACAATGATGATAATGATTATAATGATGATAATGGTGATAATGATGATAATGCTGATAATGATGATAATGATGATAATGATGATAATGATGATAATTATGATCATGATGATAATGATGATAATGATGATAATTATGATCATGATCATAATGATGATAATGATGATAGTGATGATAGTGGTGATAATGATGATATTCGAGATAATGATTATAATGATGATAATGATGATAATGATGATAATGATGACAATGATGATGATAATGATGGCGATAATGATGATGATAATGGTGATGATAATGATGATGATAATGATGATGATAATGATGATAATGATGATAATGATGATAATGATGATAATGATGATAATGATGATAATGATGATAACGATGATAATGATGATAATGATGATAATCATGATAATTATGATCATGATTATAATGACGATAATGATGATAATGATGATAATGATGACAATGATGATAATGATTATAATGATGATAATGGTGATAATGATGATAATGCTGATAATGATGATAATGATGATAGTGATGATAATGATGATAATGATGATAATGATGATAATGATGATAATGATGATATTGGAGATAATGATGATAATGATGATAATGATGATATTGGAGATAATGATGATAATGATGATAATGTTGATAATGATGATAATGACGATAATGATGATAATGATGATAATGATGATAATGACGATAATGATGATAATGATGATAATGATGATAATGATGATATTGGAGATAATGATGATAATGATGATAATGATGATATTGGAGATAATGATGATATTGATGATAATAATGATGATAATGATGATGATAGTGATGATGATGATGATGATGATAGTGATGATGATAGTGATAATGATAGTAATAATGATAGTGGTAATGATGTTGATGGTGATAGTGATGATGATAATGATGATGATAGTGATGATGATAGTGATGATGATAGTGATGATGATAGTGATGATAATGGTGATGATAATAATGATGATGATAGTGATGATGATAGTGATGACGATAGTGATGATAATGGTGATGATAATGATGATGATGATGATAATGATGATAATGACGATAATGATGATAATGATGATAATGATGATAATGATGATATTGGAGATAATGATGATAATGATAATAATGATGTATTGGAAATAATGATGATAATGATGATAATGATGATAATGAGGATAATGATGATAATGACGATAATGATGATAATGATGATAATGACGATAATGATGATAATGATGATAATGATGGTATTGGAGATAATGATGATAATGATGATAATGATGATATTGGAGATAATGATGATAATGATGATAATGTTGATAATGATGATAATGATGATAATGATGATAATGATGATAGTGATGGTAATGATGACAATGATGATAGTGATGATAATGATGATATTCGAGATAATGATGACAATGATGATAATGATGATAATGATGATAATTATGATCATGATGATAATGATGATAATGGTGATAATGATGATAATGATGATAATGATGATAATGATGATAATGATGATAATGATGATAATGATGATAATGATGATAATGATGACAATGATGATAATGATTATAATGATGATAATGGTGATAATGATGATAATGCTGATAATGATGATAATGATGATAATGATGATAATGATGATAATTATGATCATGATGATAATGATGATAATGATGATAATTATGATCATGATCATAATGATGATAATGATGATAGTGATGATAGTGGTGATAATGATGATATTCGAGATAATGATTATAATGATGATAATGATGATAATGATGATAATGATGACAATGATGATGATAATGATGGCGATAATGATGATGATAATGGTGATGATAATGATGATGATAATGATGATGGTAATGATGATGATGATGATGATGATGATGATAATGATGATGATGATGATAATGATGATGATAATGATGATAAAGATGATAATGATTATAATGATGATAGTGATGATAATGATGGTATTGGAGATAATGATGATAATGGTGATGATGATGATAATGAAGATGATAATGATGATGATTATTATGACGATAATGATGACGATGATGATGGTGATGATGATGATGATCATCATAATGACGATGATTATGGAGATGATGATGATAATGATGAAGATGATGATGATGGTGATAATGATGATGATAATGATAATGATGATAATGATGATGATAATTATGATAATGATGATAATGATGATAATGATGATAATGATGATAGTGATGATAATGATGATATTGGAGATAATGATAATGGTGATGATGATGATAATGGTGATGATGATGATAATGATGATGATAATGATGATGATGATGATGATAATGATGATGATAATGATGATAATGATGATAATGATGATAATGATGATGATGATAATGATGATAATGATGATAATGATAATAACGATGATAATGATGATAATGATGATAATCATGATAATTATGATCATGATTATAATGACGATAATGATGATAATGATGATAATGATGACAATGATGATCATGATGATAATGATGATAATGGTGATAATGATGATAATGATGATAATGATGATAATGATGATAATGATGATAATGATGATAATGATGATAATGATGACAATGATGATAATGATTATAATGATGATAATGGTGATAATGATGATAATGCTGATAATGATGATAATGATGATAATGATGATAATGATGATAATTATGATCATGATGATAATGATGATAATGATGATAATTATGATCATGATGATAATGATGATAATGATGATAATGATGATAATGATGATGATGATTATAATAATGATACTGATGATAACGATGATAATGATGATAATGGTGATAATGATGATAATGATCATAATGATCATAATGATAATGGTGATAATGATGATGATGATTATGATGATGATAGTGATGATAGTGATGATAATGATGATAGTGATGATAATGATGATAGTGATGATAATAATGATTGTGATGATAACGATGATAATGATGATAATGATGATAATGATGATAATGATGATAATGATGATAATGATGATAATGATGATAATGATGATAATGATGATAATGCTGATAATGATGATAATGATGATAGTGATGATAATGATGATAATGATGATAATGATGATAATGATGATAATGATGATATTGGAGATAATGATGATAATGATGATAATGATGATATTGGAGATAATGATGATAATGATGATAATGTTGATAATGATGATAATGACGATAATGATGATAATGATGATAATGAGGATAATGACGATAATGATGATAATGATGATAATGATGATAATGATGATATTGGAGATAATGATGATAATGATGATAATGATGATATTGGAGATAATGATGATATTGATGATAATAATGATGATAATGATGATGATAGTGATGATGATGATGATGATGATAGTGATGATGATAGTGATAATGATAGTAATAATGATAGTGGTAATGATGTTGATGGTGATAGTGATGATGATAATGATGATGATAGTGATGATGATAGTGATGATGATAGTGATGATGATAGTGATGATAATGGTGATGATAATAATGATGATGATAGTGATGATGATAGTGATGACGATAGTGATGATAATGGTGATGATAATGATGATGATGATGATAATGATGATAATGATGATAATTATGATCATGATGATAATGGTGATAATGGTGATAATGATGATAATGATGATAATGATGATAATGATGATAATGATGATAATGATGATAATGATGATAATGATGATAATGATGACAATGATGATAATGATTATAATGATGATAATGGTGATAATGATGATAATGCTGATAATGATGATAATGATGATAATGATGATAATGATGATAATTATGATCATGATGATAATGATGATAATGATGATAATGATGATATTGGAGATAATGATGATAATGATGATAATGATGATAATGATGATAATGATGATAACGATGATAATGATGATAATGATGATAATCATGATAATTATGATCATGATTATAATGACGATAATGATGATAATGATGATAATGATGACAATGATGATAATGATTATAATGATGATAATGGTGATAATGATGATAATGCTGATAATGATGATAATGATGATAGTGATGATAATGATGATAATGATGATAATGATGATAATGATGATAATGATGATATTGGAGATAATGATGATAATGATGATAATGATGATATTGGAGATAATGATGATAATGATGATAATGTTGATAATGATGATAATGACGATAATGATGATAATGATGATAATGATGATAATGACGATAATGATAATAATGATGATAATGATGATAATGATGATATTGGAGATAATGATGATAATGATGATAATGATGATATTGGAGATAATGATGATATTGATGATAATAATGATGATAATGATGATGATAGTGATGATGATGATGATGATGATAGTGATGATGATAGTGATAATGATAGTAATAATGATAGTGGTAATGATGTTGATGGTGATAGTGATGATGATAATGATGATGATAGTGATGATGATAGTGATGATGATAGTGATGATGATAGTGATGATAATGGTGATGATAATAATGATGATGATAGTGATGATGATAGTGATGACGATAGTGATGATAATGGTGATGATAATGATGATGATGATGATAATGATGATAATGACGATAATGATGATAATGATGATAATGATGATAATGATGATATTGGAGATAATGATGATAATGATAATAATGATGTATTGGAAATAATGATGATAATGATGATAATGATGATAATGAGGATAATGATGATAATGACGATAATGATGATAATGATGATAATGACGATAATGATGATAATGATGATAATGATGGTATTGGAGATAATGATGATAATGATGATAATGATGATATTGGAGATAATGATGATAATGATGATAATGTTGATAATGATGATAATGATGATAATGATGATAATGATGATAGTGATGGTAATGATGACAATGATGATAGTGATGATAATGATGATATTCGAGATAATGATGACAATGATGATAATGATGATAATGATGATAATTATGATCATGATGATAATGATGATAATGGTGATAATGATGATAATGATGATAATGATGATAATGATGATAATGATGATAATGATGATAATGATGATAATGATGATAATGATGACAATGATGATAATGATTATAATGATGATAATGGTGATAATGATGATAATGCTGATAATGATGATAATGATGATAATGATGATAATGATGATAATTATGATCATGATGATAATGATGATAATGATGATAATTATGATCATGATCATAATGATGATAATGATGATAGTGATGATAGTGGTGATAATGATGATATTCGAGATAATGATTATAATGATGATAATGATGATAATGATGATAATGATGACAATGATGATGATAATGATGGCGATAATGATGATGATAATGGTGATGATAATGATGATGATAATGATGATGGTAATGATGATGATGATGATGATGATGATGATAATGATGATGATGATGATAATGATGATGATAATGATGATAAAGATGATAATGATTATAATGATGATAGTGATGATAATGATGGTATTGGAGATAATGATGATAATGGTGATGATGATGATAATGAAGATGATAATGATGATGATTATTATGACGATAATGATGACGATGATGATGGTGATGATGATGATGATCATCATAATGACGATGATTATGGAGATGATGATGATAATGATGAAGATGATGATGATGGTGATAATGATGATGATAATGATAATGATGATAATGATGATGATAATTATGATAATGATGATAATGATGATAATGATGATAATGATGATAGTGATGATAATGATGATATTGGAGATAATGATAATGGTGATGATGATGATAATGGTGATGATGATGATAATGATGATGATAATGATGATGATGATGATGATAATGATGATGATAATGATGATAATGATGATAATGATGATAATGATGATGATGATAATGATGATAATGATGATAATGATAATAACGATGATAATGATGATAATGATGATAATCATGATAATTATGATCATGATTATAATGACGATAATGATGATAATGATGATAATGATGACAATGATGATCATGATGATAATGATGATAATGGTGATAATGATGATAATGATGATAATGATGATAATGATGATAATGATGATAATGATGATAATGATGATAATGATGACAATGATGATAATGATTATAATGATGATAATGGTGATAATGATGATAATGCTGATAATGATGATAATGATGATAATGATGATAATGATGATAATTATGATCATGATGATAATGATGATAATGATGATAATTATGATCATGATGATAATGATGATAATGATGATAATGATGATAATGATGATGATGATTATAATAATGATACTGATGATAACGATGATAATGATGATAATGGTGATAATGATGATAATGATCATAATGATCATAATGATAATGGTGATAATGATGATGATGATTATGATGATGATAGTGATGATAGTGATGATAATGATGATAGTGATGATAATGATGATAGTGATGATAATAATGATTGTGATGATAACGATGATAATGATGATAATGATGATAATGATGATAATGATGATAATGATGATAATGATGATAATGATGATAATGATGATAATGATGATAATGCTGATAATGATGATAATGATGATAGTGATGATAATGATGATAATGATGATAATGATGATAATGATGATAATGATGATATTGGAGATAATGATGATAATGATGATAATGATGATATTGGAGATAATGATGATAATGATGATAATGTTGATAATGATGATAATGACGATAATGATGATAATGATGATAATGAGGATAATGACGATAATGATGATAATGATGATAATGATGATAATGATGATATTGGAGATAATGATGATAATGATGATAATGATGATATTGGAGATAATGATGATATTGATGATAATAATGATGATAATGATGATGATAGTGATGATGATGATGATGATGATAGTGATGATGATAGTGATAATGATAGTAATAATGATAGTGGTAATGATGTTGATGGTGATAGTGATGATGATAATGATGATGATAGTGATGATGATAGTGATGATGATAGTGATGATGATAGTGATGATAATGGTGATGATAATAATGATGATGATAGTGATGATGATAGTGATGACGATAGTGATGATAATGGTGATGATAATGATGATGATGATGATAATGATGATAATGATGATAATTATGATCATGATGATAATGGTGATAATGGTGATAATGATGATAATGATGATAATGATGATAATGATGATAATGATGATAATGATGATAATGATGATAATGATGATAATGATGACAATGATGATAATGATTATAATGATGATAATGGTGATAATGATGATAATGCTGATAATGATGATAATGATGATAATGATGATAATGATGATAATTATGATCATGATGATAATGATGATAATGATGATAATGATGATATTGGAGATAATGATGATAATGATGATAATGATGATAATGATGATAATGATGATAACGATGATAATGATGATAATGATGATAATCATGATAATTATGATCATGATTATAATGACGATAATGATGATAATGATGATAATGATGACAATGATGATAATGATTATAATGATGATAATGGTGATAATGATGATAATGCTGATAATGATGATAATGATGATAGTGATGATAATGATGATAATGATGATAATGATCATAATGATGATAATGATGATATTGGAGATAATGATGATAATGATGATAATGATGATATTGGAGATAATGATGATAATGATGATAATGTTGATAATGATGATAATGACGATAATGATGATAATGATGATAATGATGATAATGACGATAATGATAATAATGATGATAATGATGATAATGATGATATTGGAGATAATGATGATAATGATGATAATGATGATATTGGAGATAATGATGATATTGATGATAATAATGATGATAATGATGATGATAGTGATGATGATGATGATGATGATAGTGATGATGATAGTGATAATGATAGTAATAATGATAGTGGTAATGATGTTGATGGTGATAGTGATGATGATAATGATGATGATAGTGATGATGATAGTGATGATGATAGTGATGATGATAGTGATGATAATGGTGATGATAATAATGATGATGATAGTGATGATGATAGTGATGACGATAGTGATGATAATGGTGATGATAATGATGATGATGATGATAATGATGATAATGACGATAATGATGATAATGATGATAATGATGATAATGATGATATTGGAGATAATGATGATAATGATAATAATGATGTATTGGAGATAATGATGATAATGATGATAATGATGATAATGAGGATAATGATGATAATGACGATAATGATGATAATGATGATAATGACGATAATGATGATAATGATGATAATGATGGTATTGGAGATAATGATGATAATGATGATAATGATGATATTGGAGATAATGATGATAATGATGATAATGTTGATAATGATGATAATGATGATAATGATGATAATGATGATAGTGATGGTAATGATGACAATGATGATAGTGATGATAATGATGATATTCGAGATAATGATGACAATGATGATAATGATGATAATGATGATAATTATGATCATGATGATAATGATGATAATGGTGATAATGATGATAATGATGATAATGATGATAATGATGATAATGATGATAATGATGATAATGATGATAATGATGATAATGATGATAATGATGACAATGATGATAATGATTATAATGATGATAATGGTGATAATGATGATAATGCTGATAATGATGATAATGATGATAATGATGATAATGATGATAATTATGATCATGATGATAATGATGATAATGATGATAATTATGATCATGATCATAATGATGATAATGATGATAGTGATGATAGTGGTGATAATGATGATATTCGAGATAATGATTATAATGATGATAATGATGATAATGATGATAATGATGACAATGATGATGATAATGATGGCGATAATGATGATGATAATGGTGATGATAATGATGATGATAATGATGATGGTAATGATGATGATGATGATGATGATGATGATAATGATGATGATGATGATAATGATGATGATAATGATGATAAAGATGATAATGATTATAATGATGATAGTGATGATAATGATGGTATTGGAGATAATGATGATAATGGTGATGATGATGATAATGAAGATGATAATGATGATGATTATTATGACGATAATGATGACGATGATGATGGTGATGATGATGATGATCATCATAATGACGATGATTATGGAGATGATGATGATAATGATGAAGATGATGATGATGGTGATAATGATGATGATAATGATAATGATGATAATGATGATGATAATTATGATAATGATGATAATGATGATAATGATGATAATGTAGATAGTGATGATAATGATGATATTGGAGATAATGATAATGGTGATGATGATGATAATGGTGATGATGATGATAATGATGATGATAATGATGATGATGATGATGATAATGATGATGATAATGATGATAATCATGATAATTATGATCATGATTATAATGACGATAATGATGATAATGATGATAATGATGACAATGATGATCATGATGATAATGATGATAATGGTGATAATGATGATAATGATGATAATGATGATAATGATGATAATGATGATAATGATGATAATGATGATAATGATGACAATGATGATAATGATTATAATGATGATAATGGTGATAATAATGATAATGCTGATAATGATGATAATGATGATAATGATGATAATGATGATAATTATGATCATGATGATAATGATGATAATGATGATAATTATGATCATGATGATAATGATGATAATGATGATAGTGATGATAGTGGTGATAATGATGATATTCGAGATAATGATTATAATGATGATAATGATGATAATGATGATAACGATGACAATGATGATGATAATGATGACGATAATGATGATGATAATGGTGATGATAATGATGATGATAATGATGATAATGATGATAGTGGTGATAATGTTGATAATGATGATAATAATGATTATGATGATAATGATGATTATGATGATAATGCTGATAATGATGATAATGATGATAATGATGATGATAATAATGTTGATAATGATGATGATAATGATGATGATAATGATGTTGATAATGATGATGATAGTGATGATGATAGTGATGATAATGGTGATGATAATAATGATAATGATAGTGATGATGATAGTGATGACGATAGTGATGATAATGGTGATGATAATGATGATGATGATGATAATGATGATGGTAATGATGATGATAATGATGATGATAATGATGATAATGATGATAGTGGTGATAATGTTGATAATGATGATAATAATGATTATGATGATAATGATGATTATGATGATAATGCTGATAATGATGATAATGATGATAATGATGACAATGATGATAATGATTATAATGATGATAATGGTGATAATAATGATAATGCTGATAATGATGATAATGATGATAATGATGATAATGATGATAATTATGATCATGATGATAATGATGATAATGATGATAATGATGATAATGATGATAATGATGATAGTGATGATAATGATGGTATTGCAGATAATGATGATAATGGTGATGATGATGATACTGAAGGTGATAATGATGATGATAATGATGACGATAATGATGACGATGATGATGGTGATGATGATGATGATCATCATAATGACGATGATTATGGAGATGATGATGATAATGATGAAGATGATGATGATGGTGATAATGATGATGATAATGATAATGATGATAATGATGATGATAATTATGATAATGATGATAATGATGATAATGATGATAATGATGATAGTGATGATAATGATGATATTGGAGATAATGATAATGGTGATGATGATGATAATGGTGATGATGATGATAATGATGATGATAATGATGATGATGATGATGATAATGATGATGATAATGATGATAATGATGATAATGGTGATAATGATGATAATGATGATAATGATGATAATGATGATAATGATGATAACGATGAAAATGATGATAACGATTATAATCATGATAATTATGATCATGATTATAATGACGATAATGATGATAATGATGATAATGATGACAATGATGATAATGATTATAATGATGATAATGATGATAATGATCGTAATGATGATAATGATAATGGTGATAATGATGATAATGATGATGATGATGATAGTGATGATAGTGATGATAATGATGATAGTGATGATAATAATGATTTTGATGATAGTGATGATAGTGATGATAGTGATGATAGTGATGATAATGATGATGGTAATGATGATAATGATGATAATGATGATAATGATGATAATAATGATACTGATGATAACGATGATAATGATGATAATGATGATAATGATGATAATGATGATAATGATGATAATGGTGATCATGATAATGATGATAATGATGATGATAATGATGACGATTATGATGATGATAATGGTGATAATGATGATAATGACGATAATGATGATAATGATGATAATGATGATAATGATGATATTGGAGATAATGATGATAATGATGATAATGATGATAGTGATTGTAATGATGACAATGATGATAGTGTTGATAATGATGATAGTGATGATAATGATGATTGTGATGATAATGATGATAATGATAATAATGATGACAATGATGATAATGGTGATAATGATGATAATGCTGATAATGATGATAATGATGATAATGATGATAATTATGATCATGATGATAATGATGATAATGATGATAGTGATGATAATGATGATATTCGAAATAATGATGATAATGATGATAATGATGATAATGATGATAATGATGATAATTATGATCATGATGCTAATGATGATAATGATGATATTCGAGATAATGATGATAATGATGATAATGATGATATTGGAGATAATGATGATAATGATGATAATGTTGATAATGATGATAATGATGATAACGATGATAATGATGATAGTGATGGTAATGATGACAATGATGATAGTGATGATAATGATGATATTGGAGATAATGATGATAATGGTGATGATGATGATAATGAAGATGATAATGATGATGATAGTGATGACGATAATGATGACGATGATGATGGTGATGATGATGATGATCATCATAATGACGATGATTATGGAGATGATGATGATAATGATGAAGATGATTATGATGGTGTTAATGATGATGATAATGATAATGATGATAATGATGATGATAATTATGATAATGATGATAATGATGATAATGATGATAATGGTGATAGTGATGATAATAATGATTGTGATGATAGTGATGATAGTGATGATAGTGATGATAGTGATGATAATGATGATGGTAATGATGATAATGATGATAATGATGATAATGATGATAATAATGATACTGATGATAACGATGATAATGATGATAATGATGATAATGATGATAATGATGATAATGATGATAATGGTGATCATGATAATGACGATAATGATGATGATAATGATGACGATAATGATGATGATAATGATGATAATGATGATAATGACGATAATTTTGATAATGATGATAATGATGATAATGATGATATTGGAGATAATGATGATAATGATGATAATGATGATATTGGAGATAATGATGATAATGATGATAATGTTGATAATGATGATAATGACGATAATGATGATAATGATGATAATGATGATAATGACGATAATGATGATAATGATGATAATGATGATAATGATGATATTGGAGATAATGATGATAATGATGATAATGATGATATTGGAGATAATGATGATATTGATGATAATAATGATGATAATGATGATGATAGTGATGATGATGATGATGATGATAGTGATGATGATAGTGATAATGATAGTAATAATGATAGTGGTAATGATGTTGATGGTGATAGTGATGATGATAATGATGATGATAGTGATGATAATGGTGATGATAATAATGATGATGATGGTGATGATGATAGTGATGACGATAGTGATGATAATGGTGATGATAATGATGATGATGATGATGATAATGATGATGATAATGATGATAATGATGATATTGGAGATAATGATGATAATGATGATAATGTTGATAATGATGATAATGATGATAATGATGATAATGATGATAGTGATTGTAATGATGACAATGATGATAGTGATGATAATGATGATAGTGATGATAATGATGATTGTGATGATAATGATGATAATGATAATAATGATGACAATGATGATAATGATTATAATGATGATAATGGTGATAATGATGATAATGCTGATAATGATAATGATGATAATGATGATAATGATGATAATGATGATAATGATGATAATTATGATCATGATGATAATGATGATATTGGAGATAATGATGATAATGGTGATGATGATGATAATGAAGATGATAATGATGATGATAGTGATGACGATAATGATGACGATGATGATGGTGATGATGATGATGATCATCATAATGACGATGATTATGGAGATGATGATGATAATGATGAAGATGATTATGATGGTGATAATGATGATGATAATGATAATGATGATAATGATGATGATAATTATGATAATGATGATAATGATGATAATGATGATAATGATGATAGTGATGATAATAATGATTGTGATGATAGTGATGATAGTGATGATAGTGATGATAGTGATGATAATGATGATGGTAATGATGATAATGATGATAATGATGATAATGATGATAATAATGATACTGATGATAACGATGATAATGATGATAATGATGATAATGATGATAATGATGATAATGATGATAATGGTGATTATGATAATGATGATAATGATGATGATAATGATGACGATAATGATGATGATAATGATGATAATGATGATAATGACGATAATGATGATAATGATGATAATGATGATAATGATGATAATGATGATATTGGAGATAATGATGATAATGATGATAATGATGATATTGGAGATAATGATGATATTGATGATAATAATGATGATAATGATGATGATAGTGATGATGATGATGATGATGATAGTGATGATGATAGTGATAATGATAGTAATAATGATAGTCGTAATGATGTTGATGGTGATAGTGATGATGATAATGATGATGATAGTGATGATGATAGTGATGATGATAGTGATGATAATGGTGATGATAATAATGATGATGATAGTGATGATGATAGTGATGACGATAGTGATGATAATGATGATGATGATGATGATAATGATGATGATAATGATGATAATGATGATATTGGAGATAATGATGATAATGATGATAATGTTGATAATGATGATAATGATGATAATGATGATAATGATGATAGTGATTGTAATGATGACAATGATGATAGTGATGATAATGATGATAGTGATGATAATGATGATTGTGATGATAATGATGATAATGATAATAATGATGACAATGATGATAATGATTATAATCATGATAATGGTGATAATGATGATAATGCTGATAATGATGATAATGATGATAATGATGATAATGATGATAATTATGATCATGATGATAATGATGATAATGATGATAGTGATGATAATGATGATATTCGAAATAATGATGATAATGATGATAATGATGATAATGATGATAATGATGATAATGATGATAATTATGATCATGATGCTAATGATGATAATGATGATAATGATGATAATGATGATAATTATGATCATGATGCTAATGATGATAATGATGATAATGATGATAATGATGATAATGATGATGATAATGGTGATGATATTGATGATGATAATGATGATGATAATGATGTTGATAATGATGATGATAATGATGATGATAATGATGATGATAATGATGATGATAATGATGATGATAATGAGGATGATAATGATGATAATGATGATAATAATGATACTGATGATAACGATGATGATAATGAAAATGATGATAATGATGATAATGATGATAATGATGATAATGATGATAGTGATGATAATGATGATATTCGAAATAATGATGACAATGATGATAATGATGATAATGATGATAATTATGATCATGATGATAATGATGATAATGGTGATAATGATGATAATGATGATGATAATGATGATAATGATGATGATATTGATGATGATGATGATGATGATAGTGATGATGATAGTGATAATGATAGTAATAATGATAGTGGTAATGATATTGATGGTGATAGTGATGATGATAATGATGATGATAGTGATGATGATAGTGATGATGATAGTGATGATGATAGTGATGATAATGGTGATGATAATAATGATGATGATAGTGATGATGATAGTGATGACGATAGTGATGATAATGGTGATGATAATGGTGATGATGATGATAATGATGATGGTAATGATGATGATAATGATGATGATAATGATGATAATGATGATAGTGGTGATAATGTTGATAATGATGTTAATAATGATTATGATGATAATGATGATTATGATGATAATGCTGATAATGATGATAATGATGATAATGATGATGATAATGGTGATGATATTGATGATGATAATGATGATGATAATAATGTTGATAATGATGATGATAATGATGATGATAATGATGATGATAATGATGATGATAATGATGATAATGACGATAATAATGATACTGATGATAACGATGATAATGATGAAAATGATGTTAATGATGATAATGATGATAATGATGATAATGATGATAGTGATGATAATGATGATATTCGAAATAATGATGACAATGATGATAATGATGATAATGATGATAATTATGATCATGATGATAATGATGATAATGATGATAATGATGATAATGATGATAATGATGATAATGATGATAATGATGATAATGATGATAATGATGATATTGGAGATAATGATGATAATGATGATAATGATGATATTGGAGATAATGATGATAATGATGATAATGTTGATAATGATGATAATGATGATAATGATGATAATGATGATAATGATGATAATGATGATAATGATGATAGTGATGATAGTGGTGATAATGATGATAATGATGATATTGGAGATAATGATGATAATGATGATATTGATGATAGTGATGGTAATGATGACAATGATGATAGTGATGATAATGATGATAGTGATGATAATGATGAATGTGATGATAATGATGATAATGATGATAATGGTGACAATGATGATAATGATTATAATGATGATAATGGTGATAATGATGATAATGCTGATAATGATGATAATGATGATAATGATGATAATGATGATAATGATGATAATGATGATAATGGTGATGATAATGATTACATTGATGATGGTGATAATGATGATAATGCTGATAATGATGATAATGAGGATAATGATGATAATGATGATAATGATGATATTGGAGATAATGATGATAATGATGATAATGTTGATAATGATGATAATGATGATAATGATGATAATGATGATAGTGATGGTAATGATGACAATGATGATAGTAATGATAATGATGATATTCGAGATAATGATGACAATGATGATAATGATGATAATGATGATAATTATGATCATGATGATAATGGTGATAATGGTGATAATGATGATAATGATGATAATGATGATAATGATGATAATGATGATAATGATGATAATTATGATCATGATGATAATGGTGATAATGGTGATAATGATGATAATGATGATAATGATGATAATGATGATAATGATGATAATGATGATAATGATGATAATGATGACAATGATGATAATGATTATAATGATGATAATGGTGATAATGATGATAATGCTGATAATGATGATAATGATGATAATGATGATAATGATGATAATTATGATCATGATGATAATGATGATAATGATGATAATTATGATCATGATGATAATGATGATAATGATGATAGTGATGATAGTGGTGGTAATGATGATATTCGAGATAATGATTATAATGATGATAATGATGATAATGATGATAATGATGATAATGATGATGATAATGATGACGATAACGATGATGATAATGGTGATGATAATGATGATGATAATGATGATGATAATGATGATGATAATGATGATGATGATGATAATGATGATGATGATGATAATGATGATGATGATGATGATAATGTTGATAATGATGATAATGATGATAGTGATGATAATGATGGTATTGGAGATAATGATGATAATGGTGATGATGATGATAATGAAGATGATAATGATGATGATAATGATGACGATAATGATGACGATGATGATGGTGATGATGATGATGATCATCATAATGACGATGATTATGGAGATGATGATGATAATGATGAAGATGATTATGATGGTGATAATGATGATGATAATGATAATGATGATAATGATGATGATAATTATGATAATGATGATAATGATGATAATGATGATAATGATGATAGTGATGATAATGATGATATTGGAGATAATGATAATGGTGATGATGATGATAATGGTGATGATGATGATAATGATGATGATAATGATGATGATGATGATAATGATGATGATATTGATGATAATGATGATAATGATGATAATGATGATAATGATGATAATGATGATAATGATGATAATGATGATAACGATGATAATGATGATAATGATGATAATCATGATAATTATGATCATGATTATAATGACGATAATGATGATAATGATGATAATGATGACAATGATGATAATGATTATAATGATGATAATGGTGATAATGATGATAATGCTGATAATGATGATAATGATGATAGTGATGATAATGATGATAATGATGATAATGATGATAATGATGATAATGATGATAGTGATGATAATGATGATATTCGAAATAATGATGATAATGATGATAATGATGATAATGATGATAATGATGATAATTATGATCATGATGATAATGATGATAATGATGATAATGATGATAATGATGATAATTATGATCATGATGATAATGATGATAATGATGATAATGATGATAATCATGATAATGACGATAATGTTTATAATGATGATAACGGTGATAATGATGATAATGATCGTAATGATGATAATGATAATGGTGATAATGATGATAATGATGATGATGATGATAGTGATGATAGTGATGATAGTGATGATAGTGATGATAATGATGATGGTAATGATGATAATGATGATAATGATGATAATGATGATAATAATGATACTGATGATAACGATGATAATGATGATAATGATGATAATGATGATAATGATGATAATGATGATCATGATAATGATGATAATGATGATGATAATGATGACGATAATGATGATGATAATGGTGATAATGATGATAATGACGATAATGATGATAATGATGATAATGATGATAATGATGATATTGGAGATAATGATGATAATGATGATAATGATGATATTGGAGATAATGATGATAATGATGATAATGTTGATAATGATGATAATAACGATAATGATGATAATGATGATAATGATGATAATGACGATAATGATGATAATGATGATAATGATGATAATGATGATATTGGAGATAATGATGATAATGATGATAATGATGATATTGGAGATAATGATGATATTGATGATAATAATGATGATAATGATGATGATAGTGATGATGATGATGATGATGATAGTGATGATGATAGTGATAATGATAGTAATAATGATAGTGGTAATGATGTTGATGGTGATAGTGATGATGATAATGATGATGATAGTGATGATGATAGTGATGATGATAGTGATGATGATAGTGATGATAATGGTGATGATAATAATGATGATGATAGTGATGATGATAGTGATGACGATAGTGATGATAATGGTGATGATAATGATGATGATGATGATAATGATGATAATGACGATAATGATGATAATGATGATAATGATGATAATGATGATAATGATGATAATGATGATAATGATGATAATGATGATAATGATGATAATGATGATAATGGTGATGATAATGATTACATTGATGATGGTGATAATGATGATAATGCTGATAATGATGATAATGAGGATAATGATGATAATGACGATAATGATGATAATGATGATAATGATGATAATGATGATATTGGAGATAATGATGATAATGATGATAATGATGATATTGGAGATAATGATGATAATGATGATAATGTTGATAATGATGATAATGATGATAATGATGATAATGATGATAGTGATGGTAATGATGACAATGATGATAGTAATGATAATGATGATATTCGAGATAATGATGACAATGATGATAATGATGATAATGATGATAATTATGATCATGATGATAATGGTGATAATGGTGATAATGATGATAATGATGATAATGATGATAATGATGATAATGATGATAATGATGATAATGATGATAATGATGACAATGATGATAATGATTATAATGATTATAATGATGATAATGGTGATAATGATGATAATGCTGATAATGATGATAATGATGATAATGATGATAATGATGATAATTATGATCATGATGATAATGATGATAATGATGATAATTATGATCATGATCATAATGATGATAATGATGATAGTGATGATAGTGGTGATAATGATGATATTCGAGATAATGATTATAATGATGATAATGATGATAATGATGATAATGATGACAATGATGATGATAATGATGGCGATAATGATGATGATAATGGTGATGATAATGATGATGATAATGATGATGATAATGATGATGATGATGATGATGATGATGATAATGATGATGATGATGATAATGATGATGATAATGATGATAATGATGATAATGATGATAATGATGATAGTGATGATAATGATGGTATTGGAGATAATGATGATAATGGTGATGATGTTGATAATGAAGATGATAATGATGATGATAATGATGACGATAATGATGACGATGATGATGGTGATGATGATGATGATCATCATAATGACGATGATTATGGAGATGATGATGATAATGATGAACATGATGATGATGGTGATAATGATGATGATAATGATAATGATGATAATGATGATGATAATTATGATAATGATGATAATGATGATAATGATGATAATGATGATGATAATGATGATGATAATGATGATAATGATGATAATAATGATACTGATGATAATGATGATAATGATGAAAATGATGATAATGATGATAATGATGATAATGATGATAATGATGATAGTGATGATAATGATGATATTCGAAATAATGATGACAATGATGATAATGATGATAATGATGATAATTATGATCATGATGATAATGATGATAATGGTGATAATGATGATAATGATGATGATAATGATGATAATGATGATGATATTGATGATGATGATGATGATGATAGTGATGATGATAGTGATAATGATAGTAATAATGATAGTGGTAATGATATTGATGGTGATAGTGATGATGATAATGATGATGATAGTGATGATGATAGTGATGATGATAGTGATGATGATAGTGATGATAATGGTGATGATAATAATGATAATGATAGTGATGATGATAGTGATGACGATAGTGATGATAATGGTGATGATAATGATGATGTTGATGATAATGATGATGGTAATGATGATGATAATGATGATGATAATGATGATAATGATGATAGTGGTGATAATGTTCATAATGATGATAATAATGATTATGATGATAATGATGATTATGATGATAATGCTGATAATGATGATAATGATGATAATGATGATGATAATAATGTTGATAATGATGATGATAATGATGATGATAATGATGTTGATAATGATGATGATAATGATGATAATGATGATAATAATGATACTGATGATAACGATGATAATGATGAAAATGATGTTAATGATGATAATGATGATAATGATTATAATGATGATAGTGATGATAATGATGATATTCGAAATAATGATGACAATGATGATAATGATGATAATGATGATAATTATGATCATGATGATAATGATGATAATGGTGATAATGATGATAATGATGATAATGATGATAATGACGATAATGATGATAATGATGATAATGATGATAATGATGATAATGATGTTAATGGTGATAATGATGATAATGATGATAATGATGATAATGATGATAATGATGATAATGGTGATGATAATGATTACATTAATGATGGTGATAATGATGATAATGATTACATTAATGATGGTGATAATGATGATAATGCTGATAATGATGATAATGATGATAATGATGATGATGATTATAATAATGATACTGATGATAACGATGATAATGATGATAATGGTGATAATGATGATAATGATCATAATGATCATAATGATAATGGTGATAATGATGATGATGATTATGATGATGATAGTGATGATAGTGATGATAATGATGATAGTGATGATAATGATGATAGTGATGATAATAATGATTGTGATGATAACGATGATAATGGTGATAATGATGATAATGATGATAATGATGATAATGATGATAATGATGATAATGATGATAATGATGATAATGATGATAATGGTGATGATAATGATGATAATGATGATAATGGTGACAATGATGATAATGATTATAATGATGATAATGAGGATAATGATGATAATGACGATAATGATGATAATGATGATAATGATGATAATGATGATATTGGAGATAATGATGATAATGATAATAATGACGATAATGATGATAATGATGATAATGATGATAATGATGATATTGGAGATAATGATGATAATGATGATAATGATGATATTGGAGATAATGATTATAATGATGATAATGTTGATAATGATGATAATGACGATAATGATGATAATGATGATAATGACGATAATGATGATAATGATGATAATGATGATAATGATGATATTGGAGATAATGATGATAATGATGATAATGATGATATTGGAGATAATGATGATATTGATGATAATAATGATGATAATGATGATGATAGTGATGATGATGATGATGATGATAGTGATGATGATAGTGATAATGATAGTAATAATGATAGTGGTAATGATGTTGATGGTGATAGTGATGATGATAATGATGATGATAGTGATGATGATAGTGATGATGATAGTGATGATGATAGTGATGATAATGGTGATGATAATAATGATGATGATAGTGATGATGATAGTGATGACGATAGTGATGATAATGGTGATGATAATGATGATGATGATGATAATGATGATAATGACGATAATGATGATAATGATGATAATGATGATAATGATGATAATGATGATAATGATGATAATGATGATAATGATGATAATGATGATAATGGTGATGATAATGATTACATTGATGATGGTGATAATGATGATAATGCTGATAATGATGATAATGAGGATAATGATGATAATGACGATAATGATGATAATGATGATAATGATGATAATGATGATATTGGAGATAATGATGATAATGATGATAATGATGATATTGGAGATAATGATGATAATGATGATAATGTTGATAATGATGATAATGATGATAATGATGATAATGATGATAGTGATGGTAATGATGACAATGATGATAGTAATGATAATGATGATATTCGAGATAATGATGACAATGATGATAATGATGATAATGATGATAATTATGATCATGATGATAATGGTGATAATGGTGATAATGATGATAATGATGATAATGATGATAATGATGATAATGATGATAATGATGATAATGATGATAATGATGACAATGATGATAATGATTATAATGATTATAATGATGATAATGGTGATAATGATGATAATGCTGATAATGATGATAATGATGATAATGATGATAATGATGATAATTATGATCATGATGATAATGATGATAATGATGATAATTATGATCATGATCATAATGATGATAATGATGATAGTGATGATAGTGGTGATAATGATGATATTCGAGATAATGATTATAATGATGATAATGATGATAATGATGATAATGATGACAATGATGATGATAATGATGGCGATAATGATGATGATAATGGTGATGATAATGATGATGATAATGATGATGATAATGATGATGATGATGATGATGATGATGATAATGATGATGATGATGATAATGATGATGATAATGATGATAATGATGATAATGATGATAATGATGATAATGATGATAGTGATGATAATGATGGTATTGGAGATAATGATGATAATGGTGATGATGTTGATAATGAAGATGATAATGATGATGATAATGATGACGATAATGATGACGATGATGATGGTGATGATGATGATGATCATCATAATGACGATGATTATGGAGATGATGATGATAATGATGAACATGATGATGATGGTGATAATGATGATGATAATGATAATGATGATAATGATGATGATAATTATGATAATGATGATAATGATGATAATGATGATAATGATGATGATAATGATGATGATAATGATGATAATGATGATAATAATGATACTGATGATAATGATGATAATGATGAAAATGATGATAATGATGATAATGATGATAATGATGATAATGATGATAGTGATGATAATGATGATATTCGAAATAATGATGACAATGATGATAATGATGATAATGATGATAATTATGATCATGATGATAATGATGATAATGGTGATAATGATGATAATGATGATGATAATGATGATAATGATGATGATATTGATGATGATGATGATGATGATAGTGATGATGATAGTGATAATGATAGTAATAATGATAGTGGTAATGATATTGATGGTGATAGTGATGATGATAATGATGATGATAGTGATGATGATAGTGATGATGATAGTGATGATGATAGTGATGATAATGGTGATGATAATAATGATAATGATAGTGATGATGATAGTGATGACGATAGTGATGATAATGGTGATGATAATGATGATGTTGATGATAATGATGATGGTAATGATGATGATAATGATGATGATAATGATGATAATGATGATAGTGGTGATAATGTTCATAATGATGATAATAATGATTATGATGATAATGATGATTATGATGATAATGCTGATAATGATGATAATGATGATAATGATGATAATGATGATGATAATAATGTTGATAATGATGATGATAATGATGATGATAATGATGTTGATAATGATGATGATAATGATGATAATGATGATAATAATGATACTGATGATAACGATGATAATGATGAAAATGATGTTAATGATGATAATGATGATAATGATTATAATGATGATAGTGATGATAATGATGATATTCGAAATAATGATGACAATGATGATAATGATGATAATGATGATAATTATGATCATGATGATAATGATGATAATGGTGATAATGATGATAATGATGATAATGATGATAATGACGATAATGATGATAATGATGATAATGATGATAATGATGATAATGATGTTAATGGTGATAATGATGATAATGATGATAATGATGATAATGATGATAATGGTGATGATAATGATTACATTAATGATGGTGATAATGATGATAATGATTACATTAATGATGGTGATAATGATGATAATGCTGATAATGATGATAATGAGGATAATGATGATAATGACGATAATGACGATAATGATGATAATGACGATAATGATGATAATGATGATAATGATGATAATGATGATATTGGAGATAATGATGATAATGATGATATTGATGATATTGGAGATAATGATGATAATGATGATATTGATGATATTGGAGATAATGATGATAATGATGATAATGTTGATAATGATGATAATGATGATAATGATGATAATGATGATAGTGATGGTAATGATGACAATGATGATAGTGATGATAATGATGATAGTGATGATAATGATGATTGTGATGATAATGATGATAATGATGATAATGGTGACAATGATGATAATGATTATAATGATGATAATGGTGATAATGATGATAATGCTGATAATGATGATAATGATGATAATGATGATAATGATGATGATGATGATAATTGTGATCATGATGATAATGATGATAATGATGATAATTATGATCATGAAGATAATGATGATAATGATGATAATTATGATCATGAAGATAATGATGATAATGATGATAGTGGTGATAGTGGTGATAATGATGATATTCGAGATAATGATTATAATGATGATAATGATGATAATGATGATGATGATTATAATAATGATACTGATGATAACGATGATAATGATGATAATGGTGATAATGATGATAATGATCATAATGATCATAATGATAATGGTGATAATGATGATGATGATTATGATGATGATAGTGATGATAGTGATGATAATGATGATAGTGATGATAATGATGATAGTGATGATAATAATGATTGTGATGATAACGATGATAATGGTGATAATGATGATAATGATGATAATGATGATAATGATGATAATGATGATAATGATGATAATGGTGATGATAATGATTACATTGATGATGGTGATAATGATGATAATGCTGATAATAATGATAATGAGGATAATGATGATAATGACGATAATGATGATAATGATGATAATGATGATAATGATGATATTGGAGATAATGATGATAATGATAATAATGACGATAATGATGATAATGATGATAATGATGATAATGATGATATTGGAGATAATGATGATAATGATGATAATGATGATATTGGAGATAATGATTATAATGATGATAATGTTGATAATGATGATAATGACGATAATGATGATAATGATGATAATGATGATAATGACGATAATGATGATAATGATGATAATGATGATATTGGAGATAATGATGATAATGATGATAATGATGATATTGGAGATAATGATGATATTGATGATAATAATGATGATAATGATGATGATAGTGATGATGATGATGATGATGATAGTGATGATGATAGTGATAATGATAGTAATAGTGATAGTGGTAATGATGTTGATGGTGATAGTGATGATGATAATGATGATGATAGTGATGATGATAGTGATGATGATAGTGATGATGACAGTGATGATAATGGTGATGATAATAATGATGATGATAGTGATGATGATAGTGATGACGATAGTGATGATAATGGTGATGATAATGATGATGATGATGATAATGATGATGGTAATGATGATGATAATGATGATTATAATGATGATAATGATGATAGTGGTGATAACGTTGATAATGATGATAATAATGATTATGATGATAATGATGATTATGATGATAATGATGATAATGATGATAATGATGATGATAATGGTGATGATATTGATGATGATAATGATGATGATAATGATGTTGATAATGATGATGATAATGATGATGATAATGATGTTGATAATGATGATGATAATGATGATAATGATGATAATAATGATAATGATGATAATTATGATAATGATGATAGTGATGATAATGATGATATTCGAGATAATGATGACAATGATGATAATGATGATAATGATGATAATTATGATCATGATGATAATGATGATAATGGTGATAATGGTGATAATGATGATAATGATGATAATGATGATAATGATGATAATGATGATAACGATGATAATGATGATAATGATGATAATAATGATAATGATGATAATGATGATAATGATGATAATGGTGATGATAATGATTACATTGATGATGGTGATAATGATGATAATGCTGATAATGATGATAATGATGATAATGAGGATAATGAGGACAATAACGATAATGATGATAATGATGATAATGACGATAATGATGATAATGATGATAATGATGATAATGATGATATTGGAGATAATGATGATAATGATGATAATGATGATATTGGAGATAATGATGATAATGATGATAATGATGATATTGGAGATAATGATGATAATGATGATAATGTTGATAATTATGATCATGATTATAATGACGATAATGATGATAATGATGATAATGATGACAATGATGATAATGATGATATTGGAGATAATGATGATAATGATGATAATGATGATATTGGAGATAATGATGATAATGATGATAATGTTGATAATGATGATAATGACGATAATGATGATAATGATGATAATGATGATAATGACGATAATGATGATAATGATGATAATGATGATAATGATGATATTGGAGATAATGATGATAATGATGATAATGATGATAATGATGATAATGATGATAATGATGATAATGATGATAGTGATGATAGTGGTGATAATGATGATATTCGAGATAATGATTATAATGATGATAATGATGATAATGATGACAATGATGATGATAATGATGGCGATAATGATGATGATAATGGTGATGATAATGATGATGATAATGATGATGATAATGGTGATGATGATGATAATGATGATGATGATGATAATGATGATGATAATGATGATAATGATGATAATGATGATGATAATGATGATGATGATGATGATGATGATGATAATGATGATGATGATGATAATGATGATGATAATGATGATAATGATGATAATGATGATAATGATGATAGTGATGATAATGATGGTATTGGAGATAATGATGATAATGGTGATGATGTTGATAATGAAGATGATAATGATGATGATAATGATGACGATAATGATGACGATGATGATGGTGATGATGATGATGATGATCATCATAATGACGATGATTATGGAGATGATGATGATAATGATGAAGATGATGATGATGGTGATAATGATGATGATAATGATAATGATGATAATGATGATGATAATTATGATAATGATGATAATGATGATAATGATGATAATGATGATAGTGATGATAATGATGATATTGGAGATAATGATAATGGTGATGATGATGATAATGGTGATGATGATGATAATGATGATGATAATGATGATGATGATGATGATAATGATGATGATAATGATGATACTGATGATAATGATGATAATGATGATAATGATGATAATGATGATGATGATAATGATGATAACGATGATAATGATGATAATGATGATAATCATGATAATTATGATCATGATTATAATGACGATAATGATGATAATGATGATAATGATGACAATGATGATCATGATGATAATGATGATAATGGTGATAATGATGATAATGATGATAATGATGATAATGATGATAATTATGATCATGATGATAATGATGATAATGATGATAATTATGATCATGATCATAATGATGATAATGATGATAGTGATGATAGTGGTGATAATGATGATATTCGAGATAATGATTATAATGATGATAATGATGATAATGATGATAATGATGACAATGATGATGATAATGATGGCGATAATGATGATGATAATGGTGATGATAATGATGATGATAATGATGATGATAATGATGATGATGATGATGATGATGATGATAATGATGATGATGATGATAATGATGATGATAATGATGATAATGATGATATTCGAAATAATGATGACAATGATGATAATGATGATAATGATGATAATTATGATCATGATGATAATGATGATAATGATGATAATGATGATAATGATGATAATGATGATAATGATGATAATGATGATAATGATGATATTGGAGATAATGATGATAATGATGATAATGATGGTATTGGAGATAATGATGATAATGATGATAATGTTGATAATGATGATAATGATGATAATGATGATAATGATGATAATGATGATAATGATGATAATGATGATAATGATGATAGTGATGATAGTGGTGATAATGATGATAATGATGATATTGGAGATAATGATGATAATGATGATATTGATGATAGTGATGGTAATGATGACAATGATGATAGTGATGATAATGATGATAGTGGTGATAATGTTGATAATGATGTTAATAATGATTATGATGATAATGATGATTATGATGATAATGCTGATAATGATGATAATGATGATAATGATGATGATAATGGTGATGATATTGATGATGATAATGATGATGATAATAATGTTGATAATGATGATGGTAATGATGATGATAATGATGATGATAATGATGATGATAATGATGATAATGACGATAATAATGATACTGATGATAACGATGATAATGATGAAAATGATGTTAATGATGATAATGATGATAATGATGATAATGATGATAGTGATGATAATGATGATATTCGAAATAATGATGACAATGATGATAATGATGATAATGATGATAATTATGATCATGATGATAATGATGATAATGATGATAATGATGATAATGATGATAATGATGATAATGATGATAATGATGATAATGATGATAATGATGATATTGGAGATAATGATGATAATGATGATAATGATGATATTGGAGATAATGATGATAATGATGATAATGTTGATAATGATGATAATGATGATAATGATGATAATGATGATAATGATGATAATGATGATAATGATGATAGTGATGATAGTGGTGATAATGATGATAATGATGATATTGGAGATAATGATGATAATGATGATATTGATGATAGTGATGGTAATGATGACAATGATGATAGTGATGATAATGATGATAGTGATGATAATGATGAATGTGATGATAATGATGATAATGATGATAATGGTGACAATGATGATAATGATTATAATGATGATAATGGTGATAATGATGATAATGCTGATAATGATGATAATGATGATAATGATGATAATGATGATAATGATGATAATGATGATAATGGTGATGATAATGATTACATTGATGATGGTGATAATGATGATAATGCTGATAATGATGATAATGAGGATAATGATGATAATGATGATAATGATGATATTGGAGATAATGATGATAATGATGATAATGTTGATAATGATGATAATGATGATAATGATGATAATGATGATAGTGATGGTAATGATGACAATGATGATAGTAATGATAATGATGATATTCGAGATAATGATGACAATGATGATAATGATGATAATGATGATAATTATGATCATGATGATAATGGTGATAATGGTGATAATGATGATAATGATGATAATGATGATAATGATGATAATGATGATAATGATGATAATTATGATCATGATGATAATGGTGATAATGGTGATAATGATGATAATGATGATAATGATGATAATGATGATAATGATGATAATGATGATAATGATGATAATGATGACAATGATGATAATGATTATAATGATGATAATGGTGATAATGATGATAATGCTGATAATGATGATAATGATGATAATGATGATAATGATGATAATTATGATCATGATGATAATGATGATAATGATGATAATTATGATCATGATGATAATGATGATAATGATGATAGTGATGATAGTGGTGGTAATGATGATATTCGAGATAATGATTATAATGATGATAATGATGATAATGATGATAATGATGATAATGATGATGATAATGATGACGATAACGATGATGATAATGGTGATGATAATGATGATGATAATGATGATGATAATGATGATGATAATGATGATGATGATGATAATGATGATGATGATGATAATGATGATGATGATGATGATAATGTTGATAATGATGATAATGATGATAGTGATGATAATGATGGTATTGGAGATAATGATGATAATGGTGATGATGATGATAATGAAGATGATAATGATGATGATAATGATGACGATAATGATGACGATGATGATGGTGATGATGATGATGATCATCATAATGACGATGATTATGGAGATGATGATGATAATGATGAAGATGATTATGATGGTGATAATGATGATGATAATGATAATGATGATAATGATGATGATAATTATGATAATGATGATAATGATGATAATGATGATAATGATGATAGTGATGATAATGATGGTATTGGAGATAATGATGATAATGGTGATGATGTTGATAATGAAGATGATAATGATGATGATAATGATGACGATAATGATGACGATGATGATGGTGATGATGATGATGATGATCATCATAATGACGATGATTATGGAGATGATGATGATAATGATGAAGATGATGATGATGGTGATAATGATGATGATAATGATAATGATGATAATGATGATGATAATTATGATAATGATGATAATGATGATAATGATGATAATGATGATAGTGATGATAATGATGATATTGGAGATAATGATAATGGTGATGATGATGATAATGGTGATGATGATGATAATGATGATGATAATGATGATGATGATGATGATAATGATGATGATTATGATGATAATGATGATAATGATGATAATGATGATAATGATGATAATGATGATGATGATAATGATGATAACGATGATAATGATGATAATGATGATAATCATGATAATTATGATCATGATTATAATGACGATAATGATGATAATGATGATAATGATGACAATGATGATCATGATGATAATGATGATAATGGTGATAATGATGATAATGATGATAATGATGATAATGATGATAATTATGATCATGATGATAATGATGATAATGATGATAATTATGATCATGATCATAATGATGATAATGATGATAGTGATGATAGTGGTGATAATGATGATATTCGAGATAATGATTATAATGATGATAATGATGATAATGATGATAATGATGACAATGATGATGATAATGATGGCGATAATGATGATGATAATGGTGATGATAATGATGATGATAATGATGATGATAATGATGATGATGATGATGATGATGATGATGATAATGATGATGATGATGATAATGATGATGATAATGATGATAATGATGATATTCGAAATAATGATGACAATGATGATAATGATGATAATGATGATAATTATGATCATGATGATAATGATGATAATGATGATAATGATGATAATGATGATAATGATGATAATGATGATAATGATGATAATGATGATATTGGAGATAATGATGATAATGATGATAATGATGATATTGGAGATAATGATGATAATGATGATAATGTTGATAATGATGATAATGATGATAATGATGATAATGATGATAATGATGATAATGATGATAATGATGATAGTGATGATAGTGGTGATAATGATGATAATGATGATATTGGAGATAATGATGATAATGATGATATTGATGATAGTGATGGTAATGATGACAATGATGATAGTGATGATAATGATGATAGTGGTGATAATGTTGATAATGATGTTAATAATGATTATGATGATAATGATGATTATGATGATAATGCTGATAATGATGATAATGATGATAATGATGATGATAATGGTGATAATGATGATAATGATGATAATGATGATAATGATGATAATGATGATAATGATGATAATGATGATAATGATGATAGTGATGATAGTGGTGGTAATGATGATATTCGAGATAATGATTATAATGACGATAATGATGATAATGATGATAATGATGATAATGATGATGATAATGATGACGATAACGATGATGATAATGGTGATGATAATGATGATGATAATGATGATGATAATGATGATGATAATGATGATGATGATGATAATGATGATGATGATGATAATGATGATGATGATGATGATAATGTTGATAATGATGATAATGATGATAGTGATGATAATGATGGTATTGGAGATAATGATGATAATGGTGATGATGATGATAATGAAGATGATAATGATGATGATAATGATGACGATAATGATGACGATGATGATGGTGATGATGATGATGATCATCATAATGACGATGATTATGGAGATGATGATGATAATGATGAAGATGATTATGATGGTGATAATGATGATGATAATGATAATGATGATAATGATGATGATAATTATGATAATGATGATAATGATGATAATGATGATAATGATGATAGTGATGATAATGATGATATTGGAGATAATGATAATGGTGATGATGATGATAATGGTGATGATGATGATAATGATGATGATAATGATGATGATGATGATAATGATGATGATATTGATGATAATGATGATAATGATGATAATGATGATAATGATGATAATGATGATAATGATGATAATGATGATAACGATGATAATGATGATAATGATGATAATCATGATAATTATGATCATGATTATAATGACGATAATGATGATAATGATGATAATGATGACAATGATGATAATGATTATAATGATGATAATGGTGATAATGATGATAATGCTGATAATGATGATAATGATGATAGTGATGATAATGATGATAATGATGATAATGATGATAATGATGATAATGATGATAGTGATGATAATGATGATATTCGAAATAATGATGATAATGATGATAATGATGATAATGATGATAATGATGATAATTATGATCATGATGATAATGATGATAATGATGATAATGATGATAATGATGATAATTATGATCATGATGATAATGATGATAATGATGATAATGATGATAATCATGATAATGACGATAATGTTTATAATGATGATAACGGTGATAATGATGATAATGATCGTAATGATGATAATGATAATGGTGATAATGATGATAATGATGATGATGATGATAGTGATGATAGTGATGATAGTGATGATAGTGATGATAATGATGATGGTAATGATGATAATGATGATAATGATGATAATGATGATAATAATGATACTGATGATAACGATGATAATGATGATAATGATGATAATGATGATAATGATGATAATGATGATCATGATAATGATGATAATGATGATGATAATGATGACGATAATGATGATGATAATGGTGATAATGATGATAATGACGATAATGATGATAATGATGATAATGATGATAATGATGATATTGGAGATAATGATGATAATGATGATAATGATGATATTGGAGATAATGATGATAATGATGATAATGTTGATAATGATGATAATAACGATAATGATGATAATGATGATAATGATGATAATGACGATAATGATGATAATGATGATAATGATGATAATGATGATATTGGAGATAATGATGATAATGATGATAATGATGATATTGGAGATAATGATGATATTGATGATAATAATGATGATAATGATGATGATAGTGATGATGATGATGATGATGATAGTGATGATGATAGTGATAATGATAGTAATAATGATAGTGGTAATGATGTTGATGGTGATAGTGATGATGATAATGATGATGATAGTGATGATGATAGTGATGATGATAGTGATGATGATAGTGATGATAATGGTGATGATAATAATGATGATGATAGTGATGATGATAGTGATGACGATAGTGATGATAATGGTGATGATAATGATGATGATGATGATAATGATGATAATGACGATAATGATGATAATGATGATAATGATGATAATGATGATAATGATGATAATGATGATAATGATGATAATGATGATAATGATGATAATGGTGATGATAATGATTACATTGATGATGGTGATAATGATGATAATGCTGATAATGATGATAATGACGATAATGATGATAATGATGATAATGATGATAATGATGATATTGGAGATAATGATGATAATGATGATAATGATGATATTGGAGATAATGATGATAATGATGATAATGTTGATAATGATGATAATGATGATAATGATGATAATGATGATAGTGATGGTAATGATGACAATGATGATAGTAATGATAATGATGATATTCGAGATAATGATGACAATGATGATAATGATGATAATGATGATAATTATGATCATGATGATAATGGTGATAATGGTGATAATGATGATAATGATGATAATGATGATAATGATGATAATGATGATAATGATGATAATGATGATAATGATGACAATGATGATAATGATTATAATGATTATAATGATGATAATGGTGATAATGATGATAATGCTGATAATGATGATAATGATGATAATGATGATAATGATGATAATTATGATCATGATGATAATGATGATAATGATGATAATTATGATCATGATCATAATGATGATAATGATGATAGTGATGATAGTGGTGATAATGATGATATTCGAGATAATGATTATAATGATGATAATGATGATAATGATGATAATGATGACAATGATGA